>ML285014.1:28788-53560 GCA_005239495.1 Nicotiana undulata
CCCAATTCAAGCTTAATGAACTTTATAACTTCAAATTTCTACATTTGATACCGAAACCCATCAAATCACGTCTGGTTGACCTCAAATTTTGCACACAAGTCACATTCGATACTACAGACCTACTCCAATTCCCGAAATCGGAATCCAATCCCTGTATCAAAAGAAGTCCACTCCCGGTCAAACTTCCCAAAAACCATCGAATTTCTTACTTCCGTTAAATGACCCCAAAATGGCCTACATACCTCCAAATCAACTTTCGGATGCACTCCTAATACCAGAGTCACCGTACGGAGATATTCCCAAAATCTGAATACCAAATGGACATTGATAACATTGAAATGCACTACAACCCAACTTATGAAATTCTTCCAAAATGCCAACTTCTACAATATGCGTTGAAACACTCTCGGTCATCCGAAACCCAATATGTACATACGCCCATGTCCAAAATCATCACACGAACCTGTTAGAATCTTCAAATCTTGAGTCCGGGGTCGTTTACTCAAAAATAACACTTTAGTCAATTCCACCAACTTAAGGATTCCGAAATTAGAATTGTCTTTCCAAATCAACTCCGAACTTGCCAAAATTCAATTCCGACCACGCGTACAGGTCGTAATACATAAAGTAAAGATTCTCAAGGCCTCTAACCACTGAACGATGCGCTAGAGCTCAAAACAAATGACCGGGTCGTTACAGTACTAGAACCTCGTGACTTGGGGAATGCCTTATACCTTCTCCCCGGTCAACAAAATTCCTTACCCAGACTTTGTTTTTGCTGACCAATAATAATATAGTCAAACTTTCCTTTGACTAGGGATTCAAGTAAAAGGTTACTTAAAACACCCAAAAAAATCAATTCCAAGTTGCGACCCCGAACAATAAAATAATCCCTATTTTGAAGTTGTTACTTTAATTAGAAAAACTCTTTAACTCACAACAATGGAAAATACATATCTTTTTTTTTTGGGGTAGAAAATGGGTGTGACACTTGTTCTTCTTTTTATTGTTCTTCGCATAAATAACAAAATGAGTGAATGCAGGGACAAGATTACGGTACCTCGGACAATTTTTGTTTAGTGCGGGTTTGGACATAAGAATTGTAAAATTCAAAAATATGGTGAAAACATTTTTCATGTGAAAATGGTATTTGAAATTTAGAGTTATGTTTGGACATGAATATAATTTTGGGTTGTTTTTGAAGTTTTGTGAGTGATTTGAGTAAAAAATTTGAAAAGTTCCAGCATAATATAATGGAGATTGGAGCGCCTGTGTATGAACTTCCAGCATATTATGTTGGACTGGTATATTATACTAGAATTCCAGTATATTATGTTGGAGTATTTTTCGGATTTTGAACAGTGTTTTTGTTCAGAGTTCTCTTTATATGAAAAGTGGCTAAATTTCAATTACGTTTGACACTGTGGCTATTTTTGAATGACCACTTGAAAATCTGGCTATGTTTCAATTTCTTCCGAATATATTTCTTAGGTAGGGTTTGAAGGACCATTTTGAAAGACCTAGTTGCGACGACCCAGCCGGTCGTCTTGAGATTTATAGTCCCGATCCCCTATTAATTATCTCCCCCATATCTATTTCTGCTATTGTGACTTGCCGGGAAGTTTCGTTTTGGTTTTTGGAGTGTTTTTGGACACTTAGTCCCTAAACGGGAGCTTAAGCCTTAGAATTTTGACCGTAGTCGGAACTGTGTGAAGACGACTTTGGAATGTATTTTCGTCGGTTCAGTTAGCTCCGTTAGGTGATTTTGGACTTAGCGACGTGTCTGGATTGTGTTTTGGAGGTCTGTAGCTCATTTAGTCTTGAAATTGTGAAAGCCGAAGTTTTGGAGATTTTGGTCGGCAGTGGAATTTTTGATATCGGGATCGGATTCTAATTCCAAAAGTTGAAGTAGGTCTGTAGGGTTGAATATGACTTGTGTACAAAATTTGGGGTCAATCAGACGTGGTTTGATAGGTTTTGGCATCGGTTGTCGAATTTGGAAAATTCTAAGTTCTTTAAGTTTGATCGAAGGATGATTCATGATTTTGACATTATTTGAGGTCGTTTTAGGGCTCGAATATGTTCTTATGGTGTTTTAGGATTGGTTGAGGTCCTGGGGGCCTCTGGTGAGTTTCGGGTGCTTAACGGATGGAAAATTGGACTTATGCATATTCTGAAGTTCCTGGTTTCGGTGTTTTCGCACCTGCGGTTGGGAGTCTGCAGGTGCGGTCCCCCAGAAGCGAGAAAAAGGGCACATGTGCGCTTTTAGTCTTTGGATCCAGTGTTCGCAAGTGCGATGCGTAAGCCGCAGAAGCGGAGCCGCATCTGCGGAAGGGTGACTCGCATAAGCGAATTAGGGGTGGAAGCCAAGTTTCCGCTGAAGAGGACGAGTTAGCAGAAAAGTGCATCTGCAGATGCGGATATATGTGCGCATGTGCGGATTCTGGGAATTTAGTGAAATTCCACAGGTGCAGTTTAACTGGCAGAAAAGGGGCTAAATCAAGGGTTGGATTCATTTCTTCATTCTTGGGAGCTCGGAAATTGGCGATTTTTTCGAGGGATTTTCATAGAGAGATTTGGGGTAACGATTCCTAACTTGTTTTTGGTTGCATTTCATTAATCTATAGTTGTTTCCTCAATTTAATTTCGGATTTGGATTGAAAAGTTGGGAAAATATGGGAAAAGTTCCTTAACCGGATTTTCGAGTTTTCATTAGGATTTAGACATCGGATTTGGATAATTTTAGTACGAGTGAACTCGTGAGCGAATGAGTGTTCATATTTTAACTTTTACTCAATTCCGAGACGTGGGCCCAGGGAGGCTTTTTGGGGCGAATTTCAATTTCTTGCTTTAACTTTGATTTCAGTAGCTAGATTAGTTCCTTTTAGTTGAATTTATGTTATATAATTGATTTTGACTAGATTTGGGCCATTCAGAGTCGAAATTTTGTGGAAAGAGCGTTATTTCAGATTGATTTGAGCTTGATTCGAGGTAAGTGACTTGCCTAACCTTGTGTGGGGGAACTCCCCTTACAATTTGTACTATTTTTGACATATGAGCATCGTGTACGTGAGGAGACGAGTACGTACACAGGCTAATTGTTGTAAAACCCGATTTCTACTAAGTAATAACATGTTTTTACTTCTTATTTGAGTCTTATCAACATGTGTAGTATCTTGCTAGCCTAGTATAGCATGGCTACTTGCCTTAACTGTTTAGCAGAAGTACGTGCAACATGTTTAGTGAATTTACCTGTTTTTCCCTAACTTGTACTTAGGCTGGATTGTAGGATTCCGTGTTGTAATTATTGAATTATATTGTTTGGGCTGCATGTTTACTTTGGGACTACAGAACGGTATTTCGTGAGATCTCCATGTTCTGCATATTTACTTTGGGACTACTGAACGGTATTCTGGGAGATCCCCCGTCTTGTATATTTACTTTGGGACTACGAAAGGGTATTCCGGGAGACCCCCTACACATTTATGTTTGGGACTACGAGATGGTATCTCGGGAGATCATCTGTTGCATTTATGTGTACTAAGCTTTTATTTTTCTATGATTTCTTTCTCATTCAATTTCAGTACTTATTTTACTACGACATTTCATTCTTGCCTTGCTTTATTAGTTATATACCAGTAGAGCCCTGGCCTGACCTCATCACTACTCGACCGAGGTTAGGCTTGGCACTTACTAGGTACCATTGTGGTGTACTCACGCTCTTTCCTGCACATGTTTTTCGTGTGCAGATCCAGGTTCTTCTTACCAGCCTCGTTCAGAGTTGCAGTCGCTGCTGCCGGAGACTTCAAAGTACATTTGTCGCGCCCGCAGATCTTCGGAGTCCCCTTCTATCCCCTTATGTTCATTTTCCCCTCTTTTCTATAGAGAGTGATGTATAGAACAGTTAGGACTCTGAGAAGCTTGTGACTTACGGTGTTCCGGGTCTTGGGGAGTGTTATGTATATATTACGAGTTGATAATTGTATATGGCGAGCGGCATTCAATTGCTTATAGATCATTGTTACTGTTAATTATTAATGTTCATTCTTTCATTTCATTTTCCGCGAGGTGTTAGGCTTATCTAGTCATAGAGACTAGGTGCCGTCACGACAATTCACAGAGGGAGAATTTTGCTCGTGACACCTGTGACTTCAGGATTTTATTTTAATTTTTTTTAAAAGTTTCGTGTGGCTTTTTCTACTATTTTCCCATATTTTAAGCTTAGGTTATTTTTAATTACTTTACGAACACTGTCTATATTCTAAACAAAAGTCTTAAAAGTGATCATATCATATCAATTTTACAAAAGAAAAAGTAACTATTTCCATTATTGCTTAGAGAACCAACACAGTAAGACTGTTTGACTTAACTGACTAAAAGTAGTTGGTAATAAGCATCAAGAGAGAAAGCACTTTTATATAATGAAATTAGTTTTATAAATAAACAATTGCCTTTCTGAAAAAGTGTTTGAAATTTATGTAAGCATTACCACAATAATAAGTGCAATGCCCAGAATGACTGACAAAATTCAAATTCATTCAAGAACATTACTAGAACCTTTTTTTGTTTGGATTAGCTAATAATCATATACTTGTTAGGGCCAAATGAGAAAACTTAGACAAGAAAATGTACCCACCTCAATTTTCTCTTTCACATGAGCAAACTCATCTCATATTGTTCCATCCAAGTCAAAATAAAAAGGAAGAACATAAAGCAACTTCATGAGGTGTGTTTATAGATGGGCTTTGAGAAAGGTTATCTTCTTCCAAGCCCAAAGAAATTCATTTGCGGAGCCTTTTGGGCTATTTATCTCACCAGTGAGCAGGGAGCCTAAATAGGGCGATGTGCACAAACAAGGAAATTTTACCTTCTATAGCAACAGTATGTAAAAATAGTACGGGCTAGCCAGCTTTCGGACTGGTCATTTAAAAATAACCAATGTTTGCAAAGTCATGAAAAATAGCCGCTATTTGCTGCAACGCAGAAAGTTCCAGCATAATATACTAGAAATCGGAGCACCCGTGTATGAACTTCCAGCATATTATGCTGGAACTCCAACACGCGATAAGTTCCAGCATAATATACTAGAGATTTGAGCACTTATCTATGAACTTCCAACATATTATGATGGGCCGGTATATTATACTGGAACTCCAGTATATTATGCTGAAAGTCCAGCATATTATACTGGAACTTCAGTATATTACACTGCAGTTCTAGTATACTGGAGTTCCAGTATATTATACTGGGGAATTTTCCGGATTTTGAACAGTGTTTTCGTTAAGATTTATCTTTACATGAAATATGGCTAAATTTCGATTACTTTTGAAATCGTGGCTATTTTTAAATGACCACTTGTAAATCTTGCTATTTTTTAATTTTTCCCCATTGGTATACACCCTATTTATTATAAATCAAAATTATTTTAAAATATTATTTTATATAACTGACTTTTATATTTTATACCAAAATAAGTATTTGTCGTATATACTACCATTGAGGCATGAAATACGCTATTTATGTATTTCACTCTCTTAGACAACTGGACATACCTATTTTTAAGGTGATTGTCGTTACTGTATTCATGAAGACATGGCGCGAATATATGTGAATACATGTGCATACAGCTGGACTGCCCTAATTTTAGGCAGTTTTTACTGTTGTATTCATGAATACAACAACACAAATACATGTGAATACATGCGCGTACAACTGGACTACCCTGATTTTATACATTTTTTGTTTTGTATTCATGACTATATGGCGCGAATACATGTGAATACATGCGCGTACAGCTGGACTGCTATGATTTTAGGCATTTTTTATTGATGTATTCATGAATACAACAACGCGAATACATGTGAATACATGCGCGTACAGATGGATTGCCCTAATTGTAGGCGCTTTTTAGTGTTGTATTCATGAATATATAGCGCAAATACATGTGAATACATGCGCGTATAGCTGGACTACCCTGATTTTTAGGCGCTTTTTGCTGCTGTATTCATGAATACAACAGCGGCGAATACACTAGCGTAACATCAGAATAATAGCTATAGGAAGTAATTATGTATATGACGGCTATAGGAAGTTAATAGCCATTAAACAATAGTCATTTCTGAAAATTTCTCCACAAACAACCATTTTTAAAATCCTATTTTAGGACCAGCCAATACTTATTTTGTCTTGAAAGTTTGAAGTAAAATCTTAATTTCGGTACAATTCAAGACATTTGCATCTCAAAAAAATAAACTTAAAAATTGAATTTAGTACGCATTGGCTAATTCCTAAATAATAGTCATTCAAAGTGGCTACCTGGTGTCATTTCTCGCCTAAATAAAAAGGAAATTCAAAGTTAGCTATATTTACAAGTGGTCATTCAAAAATAGCCACAATTTCAAAAGTAATTGAAATTTAGTCACTTTTCATGTAAAGATAAATCTGAACGATAACTGTTCAAAATCCAAAAAAATACTCAAGTATAATATACTGGAGTTCTCGTATAATATACTGGAGTTCCAGTATAATATACCGATCTAACATAATATACTGGAGATTGGAGCACCGATGATCCAATCTCCAGTATATTATACTAGAACTTTTCGCGTGTTGGAGTTCCATCATAATATGCTGGAAGTTCATACACAGGTGCACCGATCTCTAGTATATTATGTGTGAACTTTCCATGTTACAACAAAACGATGGCTATTTTTTCAATGACTTTACAAACGTTCGCTATTTTTAAATGACCGATCTGAAAACTGGCTAGCCCGTGCTTTTTTTACTAAATAACGTGATATATAAGCCTGTTCATTTTTGTGAAATGTATATTCTTAGTCACTTCCCCAAATAATAGCTGACATTATATATATATATATATATATATATAGGCAATCTGCTAATTTTGTATTTCGCCCTTATTTTTTTATCAACAAATTGATATGCATAACTTTGTACAAAAGTAACCAGCTGAATGGTATGTTTAATCCTTCCAAACACCCGTAGAAAAGATTCAAGGTCTATTCCAGTGATTTAAGCAGTGTGTCCCGGAAAGGATAAAGGACTAAAACAATAAAGAAGAATTAACCTATATAATCATTCATTTGCTTGCTTAGTACGTAGATTGTATATATAAAACCATGTATAATTAATATATATTCTATATATATCAGAGGCGGATTTAGGGGCGCAAAGGGGTTCACTCGAACCTCTTTCGGCGAAAAATTATACTGTATATATAAGGCAAAATCTATTTATTATCTCTATATATTAAGTTTTGAACCCCTTGACACAACCCAAAAGTGTAGCTTAATGGTTAAGGGGGTTCAAAAACCTTTGTAAGGTCATAGATTTTATTCTTACTAGCTACATTTTAATTTTTTTTTTCTCTTTGAACCCCTTCGCGAAAATCCTGTCTCCGCCACTGATGTATACCAGCTAAGATAGTAAGCAATACTACCAAAAACAAAACAAAAAGATAGGCTATTTGTGTAAAAATCTCAAACAAACGGAAGTGGATCCAAAAATAAATATTTAAAAAAAAAGAAGAAGAACAAGAAGAAGAAAAGAGGGAGAAAAATATAAAATCTTGCGACATCAGGCTTCAACACCGATACTCATAAAAGATGAATTAAACAAGTATATACTCTAGAGAACATATTAAAAGTAGGGGCGGTCAATAATTTGATTCTAATGGTTAGACAAGTAACTTTATTTATATTAATATTTTGGTTAATCAATTGAATACAAGGCTATTTTCTTAATTGTCTCAGTTTTTCTTGGTACCAGTAGCTTCATAAAGCTTTGGTTCTTTTAAACAAAGCACGTCTTACATTACTAATTATGAAGTACGTATCTTATCAAGATGACAGAATCCTTACACTGTTACACATTACACCCATTTATTGCTCTCTTTTTATAATTAGTTAAATAATTAAAATTTGATTCACCTAACTGAATGTTTGTATACGGTCAAAACTGGGCTTGCCTTATTTTGTATGATTAATCGAGGCTAAAATGGCAGACCAAGATCCTGTCCCGTGTTATATTAGACCGAGACATGAAGACGCGGTACCAAGATCGGGATCGGTACCAGCCAGAATCAAGACGCGATAGACATCGAGCGAGACCGAATAAAGCCTACTAACGGAAAGTTGAGATATCCGTGACCGGGCAAGGATCGTGGCGATAATCTCGGCACAAATCAAATCAAGAACGACTGTTTAGCCAATCATGAGATTCCCTTCTTTATTTAGAACTATAACATAACTAGAATCCCCTACTATACAAAAGGGGCTCTAATCATTTATAAACATCACATTCACGCATAATAAAGCAATAATACATTTTCTCTCTTAAAATCTCTTATTCCGCTGTTCAGTTTATCCTTTTCAATTAGACATTTATTTTGTTCGAGCGCGATCCAGCTCGAGGGCCAAACTGCACTTCATATTGGCTTGCTTATTTTACAGTCAATTTCTAACATTAATTCTCATATTTCTCAATTAGTGCCAAGTGAAATCACGTATTCTTAAAACCACTAATAAATTTAATTGTTATCCGATTTTAAGGGTAAACAATTTGGCGCCCATCGTGGGGCTAAGGATAATAGTGATTGCCTGATACTAATTTTCATAACGCACACTGATTTACACTTGTTCTTGTAAGTGTTTTTGGTTTAAGGATCAACATGTCGAACTCTCAAGCAGTACCCACACACGCCGATAATGACCTCGGTTTTCATAGATAAAACGATAACATAGTTTCTCCAGGGAACGAAGTGCCTCAGGCTGACGTCGAGGGAGTACCAGTTTCAGATCCCATCGACGTACGTTCCCATGTTGCCCTAAATGCAAATTTGGGCGTCGACGGCGGAATGCCTTCGAATAATATTCGAAATGTTGCAGGCTCAACAAGCTGCCATAGCGCAACTCCAAAATCAGGACCACACACCGAGTAGGGACGAACCCGAGCCCTCACTAGAAGTTGTTCACAAGGCCGAGCCAGTACTGGGGAGGTCAAACGTTAATGAATCGGGGACTTACCTCGCTATTATTAAAATGTTCGAGGAGCTAACAAAGCGAATCGAATCGGGGGAGAAAAAGATTGAAGCAAATGACAAAAAGGTGGAAATGTATCACACCCGAGTTAATCCGATTCCGGGGGCACCACCAACTCTGGAGGGTTTGGATTCAAAGAAGTTCGTACAAAAGCCTTTCCCCCCGAGCGTAGCTCCTAAGCCCATCCCGAAGAAATTCCGCAGGCCAGAGATTCCCAAGTATAATGGAACTACCGACCCCAATGAGCATGTCACTTCTTACACATGCGCAATAAAGGGGAGCAATTTAGAGGATGATGAGATTGAGTCCGTTTTGCTGAAGAAGTTCGGAGAAACTTTATCGAAGGGGGTGATTATATGGTACCATAATTTGTCACCTAACTCCATTGAATCCTTTGCCATGCTCGCAGATTCCTTCATCAAAGCACACGCCGGAGCTATAAAGGTCGAGATTAGAAAGTCAGGCCTCTTTTAAAGTGAAGCAGAAAGATAACGAGATGCTTAGAGAGTTCGTATATCGGTTCCAAATGGAGCGTATGGATCTACCACCGGTCGCAAATGATTGGGCCGTTTAGTCTTTCACTCAAGGGCTTAACATATGAAGTTCGATAGCCTCGCAATAGTTAAAGTAGAATTTGATCGAGTAACCACCTATAACCTGGGCCGATGTGCATAATGTACCAATCATAAATCAGGGTCGAGGATGATCAGTTAGGGACTGCTTCAGGATCCGTTTATCCAAATAGGCCCGTTGGTAGATTTCAAAGGGACATCGACCGATAACCACGATCAAACAGAGACTGATATCAACCATACAGCGGCGATCGGAGAAACAATGATCCTGGACGCAACCCCGCTCGATGTGATAGAAGAATGATCGATGACAGAGCTCTCGAGGGCTCATGAGTAAGTATGGTTTCAATAGGAACATTGAACCCAAAGAGGCACCTCGGCTATCGGAGTATAACTTCAATGTTGATGCATCGGCTGTTGTATCGGCCATCAGACGCATCAGTGACACCAGATAGCCTCGACCTCTACTAACTGATATGGCCGAAAGAAATCCTAATCAAATGTGGAAGTATCATGGCACCCATGACCATAGAACAAAAGATTGTAGACAGGTGAGAGAAGAGGTAGCCCGTTTGTTTAACGAGGGTCATCTTCGAGAATTCTTGAGCGAACGAGCTAAGAACATGTCATGACCCGAAATTCACTAGTCGTGATGACACCTAACCAAACCGCTAGGTACGCCAACTAATAACTATCCAATTCTGATAACATTAATAAGTCAATTAATCAAAAATAAATTATTTGGAGCTATTACATTTCCCAGGGACTGGTAGTACAAATCATGAGCTTCTAAGAATAGAGTTCACAAATTAGAAATGAAAGAAATACATAGTATGTTTGAAAAGTACATAAACAACACAATTTAACCTAAGACTGCCCCGAACAACAGAGGCAGCTACAACATGGACGCCTCGAACACAACAACAACAACAGCCATCATCTGCACACGATGTACAGAGTGTAGTATCAGTACAATCGACCCCATGTACTGAGTAAGTAACAAACCTAACCTTAGGTTGAAGCAGTGACGAGCTAACACGGGGTCGGGTCCAACACCAATATTTCCACAATAGTTCATAACATCACAAATGCAAGTATAAAGGGTTTATCTTAGAAGTAAAATACTCAACTTGTTCGCAGTTCCCGAAAATAGGTATGCCTTTTCAGTATTCTTAGTAAAAGTTCAATTTTCTTTGCCAGAAATGCTAAAAGTACAGGTAAGTTTGAAAACTGTCATTTTTCTCAAAATCCTTTCACCCGTAAGTGAGAAGTTTCATTTTCTTTCTAAATAACGAGTATAAAATCTCTCTCTCTCTATGCCTACATAAAAATGTGTGTAAAGATCATGAATAACGTAATACCGTACAACATAAGAAAAATGCATCTCTATGCATGTATGTCATGTATGCATACCAGTGCCATGTATCCCAAAGATGAATGATGTACTCACACTCTCGGAGTACTCAATCTCACTATCTCACACTTCCCACTCATCATGCTCAATCACCCGGTACTGTATATGGCCCATACGGCCAAGGAAATCCATCCCGGAACATACACAACACTGACTATAAGTCATCCAGTGCCGAGGAAACAGGCCAGTCCCGCCTCATGGAGAAGATCCATCTCCAGGTATCAAGTACTTCGGACAAATACATGTCCAGGGAAATCCATCCCTCAATGATATATCAATGCTCAACCACTCGGTACTGTATATGGCCCATGTGGCCCAGGGAAGATCCATCCTGAAATATACACATCACTGATCATCAGTCTCCAGTACCGAGGAAACAGGCCAATCCAGCCTCATGGAGAAGATCCGTCCCTGAATATAATCAATTGCGCTCACTAGGGGTGTGTTACAGACTCCGGAGGGGCTCCTACAGCCCAAGCGCTATCATAAGCCAATCCAGGCATAAATCAATATAACATGCTGCGGCGTGCAGCCCGATCCCACAACTGTCACTCATAATCAGGCTCTCGACCTCACTTAGTTATCAATCTCTCCAGTCTCAGCCACGGGCTCACAACGTCATGAAAACTGACCCGGAATAATGATAACAACTGTGACTGAGATATGATGTGAATGCATGAATGTGACTCAGTACGAAATATCAATGAAATCGATGAGATGACAGTAAGAAACACCACTATGGGTGCAAACAACATCAACATAAAGCATAAACATGATGTTTAGCATAATTGACAGCTCAATTACATTGTCACATGGGGAAAACACAATTATCAACAGAATAGGGCCACTATACATGGCCATGGGAACAACAGAGTCCCAATTCATAGGGTGCACACCCACACGCTCGTCACCCTAATACCAATCACATAACACATAATGCGAGGTTTCATACCCTCATCACTAGTCTTAGAAGAGTTACTTACCTCGAACGAGCCAATACAAATGCCGAGCAGGCCAAACGATTCTCCCAAGATGCCATCTCGCACGTTTTGACCTCCAAACAACTCGAAACTGACCAACAACAATTCGAACACATCAAACTATGCTAAAGGAACCAATCCCGATCATAAAAGATCGAATCTTGGACAAAAGCCCAAAATCGGCCCAAAATCCCAACTCGGGCCCGCACCTCGAAACTCGACAAAACTCATAAAATCCGACAACCCATTCAATTACGAGTCCAACCATACTAGTTTCACTCAAATCCGACTCCAATTTGATGTTCAAACCTCAAAAATTCATGTTATGAAACGTTAGGCCAAAACCCCCAATCTCCTCATTAAAGTTCATCAACATATTGCCAAAAATGAAGATAGATTCATGAAATATAATTAAAACACAGTAAATTTTCCCCAATCCTTGTGAAGAACTTTGCTCCAAAAATCGCCTCAATCCGAGTACCACATCTCAAAATATGATAAAAGAATAAAAACCTCGATTTATAGCATTCTGCCGAGCGATTTTTGCATTTGCGGACAACTCGTCGCACCTGCGACCACCACACTTGCACAACAGACCTCGCATCTGCGAAACTGGTCTTGCCCAACAACACCCCCCACTTATGGAACATTTTTCGCTTCTGCGCACCCGCATGTGAGATAATTCCTCCGCATCTGCGATGGGCTCCAGCCCTGAGAAATTGCGCACCTGCGACACATGGCTTGCACCTGCGGCTATCGCACCTGCGCAACACCAGAACCAATAGCTGCAATATTGAGGAAAATGATCCGGAATAAATCCGAAACACGCCTGAGCCCCTCGGAACCCTGTCCAACCATACCAACAAGTCACATAACCTCATACGAACCTACTCGAGGCCTCAAAACACACATAACAATATCGAAACGACGAATTCTCACCTAAATTCGAAATCATTGAACTTTGAAACTTCAAGTTCCATAATCGGTGCCGAAACGTATCTAATCACGTCCGAATGACGTCAAATTTTGCACACAAGTCAGAACTGACACCATAAACCTACTCCAACTTTCGTAATTCTATTCCGACCCTGATATCAAAAAATTTCAGTATCGGCCAAAATCGCCAAAATTTCCACCTTTCGCCAATTCATGCCTTATTCTACCACGGACCTCCTAATCACATTCTGGACGCGCTCCCAAGTCCAAAACTAGCTAACAGAGCTAATTGAACCATCAAAATTCACATCCGAGATCAATTACTAAAAAGTCAAAACTTGGTAGGACCTTTCAAATTTAAAGCTTCTAGCTGAGACCATTCTCCCAAATCAATTCCGGATAACCTGAAAACCAAAACCGACGATTCACATAAGTCATATCATACGGAGCAACTCATGCCCTTAAATAACTGCGCGAAGTGCAAATGATCAGAACGATCAGTCAGGTCGTTACAGAACCACTTAGGAGACAGGGATGCAAACAGAAAGAATGAACAAGAAGAACCACAACACATAATTCACATGATCGTTGGCAGGGTCGACATTCCACAAGGACCCGTATTCAAGCACACCAAGGTGTCGATCACGAGGGAAAAGCGAACTCGGGATTATGTACCGGAAGGGACCTTTTCTTCAATGACGAGGATGCAGAGGGGATCTCACAACCCCACAATGACGCACTAGTAATATTTGTTCATATGAACAAAATTCAAGTTAAATGTGTTTTGATTGATCCAAGTAGCTCGGCCAACATCATTCGATCGAGGGTCGTAGAGCACCTTGATCAAATTGTGCCCGCAGCCCGGGTTCTTAATGGATTCAACATGGCGAGTAAAACCACCAAAGGTTAAATTAACTTGCTAGTGAATGTGGCCGGGACCATCAAAGAAACAAAGTTCCACGTGATCGAGGGTGACATGAGGTACAATGCCCTGCTCGGAAGGCCTTAGATCCATAACATGAGGGCAGTACCCGTGAACCTTCACCAAGTTCTGAAGTTCCTGACACCGGAGGGAGTCAAAATGGTGCACGTAGAGCAACCTACCGCCAAAGAGATATTTGTAGTCGACAAAGTGATACCGGTATTGGCACTCTCATCAGCAAAGGGATCAGATTCGAAGGGAAAACATGAGGCCGAATAGCAACCACAGATACCAGCCTCGACACAATTAGAGGAGTAGGGGGAAGATGAGGACGATGACTATTGGATCCCCCGATCTTTCATAATTCTCGATGACTCCGATGCCACCAAATCAACGGTCGAAGAGTTGGAACAAGTCATACTGATTGAGTATCTGCCAGTACGAAAGGTATACATGGGCACGGGGTTAACTCCCAAGCTCAAGAAAAAACTTATTCAACTCCTTTTCGATAACATTGATTGCTTTGGCTGGTCTCATCTCGATATGACAGGGATCCCACCGGACATCACTACCCATCGATTAAGCCTAGACATGAAGTTTTGTCCAGTAAAGACAAAAAGAAGGCCCCAGTATGAGGTTAAGCATGCATTTATCAAGGATGAGGTAACCAAACTTCTCAAAATAAGGTCCATTCGGGAAGTAAAATATCCCGTATGGTTAGAAAACGTAGTGGTAGTCCCTAAAAATGGAAATAAACTTAGAATGTGTGTAGATTATAAGGACTTGAACAAAGCATGCCCTAAGGATTCTTTTCCCTTGCCGAATATCGATTGTATGATCGATGACACGACCGACCATGAGATTCCTTGTTTATCGGTGCCCACTCCTGGTAAAATCAAATATAGATGAACCCGGAGGACCAGGAAAAGACTTCATTTATCACTAAATATGGACTAAAAAATGCTGGTGCAACTTATCAATGCCTAGTGAACCGAATCTTCGAAGAACAAATAGGAAAATCAATGGAAGTTTATATTGATGACATGTTAGTTAAGTCCCTACGAGAAGAGGACCATTTGAAACATTTGTAGGACACTTTCGATATACTGAGAATGAACAATGTGAAGCTAAACCCAAAAAAGTGTGTGTTAGGGGTAGGCTCGGGCAAGTTCCTTGGCTTCAACGTATCTAATCGGGGGATCGAGATCAACCCCGATAAAATCAAAGCTATCGAGGATATCATGGTCATAGATAATGTCAAGGTCGTACGAAGGCTAAAGAGGCGCATAGCCGCCCTAGGGCGATTCATTTCGAGGTCCTCGGATAGTAGTCACCGATTCTTCTCGATGCTTAAGAAGAAAAGTAGCTTTGCATGGACTCCGGAATTCCAACAGGCCTTGGATGAACTAAAACGACATTTATTGAGCCCGCCACTGCTTCACACCGCGAAAGCGGACGAGCAACTCTACTTGTACTTGACAGTATCGAAAATAGCGATAAGTGAAGTCCTACCCAGAAAAGAATAAGGTACACAATTCTCTATTTATTATGTTAGTCAGACCTTAGGTGAGGCTGAAACCAGATATCCACACTTAGAAAAATTAGCGCTTTATTTAATAAGGTCCTCTAGGAAATTAAAACTATATTTCCAATGTCATCAAATATGTGTTGTAACGACCTATCCCATTTGCAATATTTTTCACAAACTCGAGCTTTCAGGTCGATTGGCCAAACGGGGTGTTGAGATAAGTCGGTATGATATCGAGTATCAACCCCGAACCATCATCAAGTCTCAAATATTGGCATACTTCGTGGCCGACTTAATGCCAACCCTCGTACCCGAGGTTGAAAGAAAACTGTTAATAAAATCAAGTACATCTTCGGGGGTATGGACCCTCTTCACAGACGGTGCTTCGAACACAAATGGGTTCGGGATGTGTATCGTTCTAAAACCACCCACAAGTAATATTATTAGACGATCTATCAAGACTTCAAAATTAACTAACAATGAGGCTGAGGATGAGGCCATGATTGCAGGTCTCGAGTTGACTAAAATCTTGGGAGCAGAGGTCATCGAGGCCAAATGTGATTCCCTCCTTGTGGTAAACCAAGTCAACAGAACTTTCAAAGTTCGAGAAGACCGAATATAGAGGTACTTGGATAAACTACATGTAACTTTACATCGATTCAAAGAATGGACCCTATGTTGATAGCCAATTTTTCCTCAAATTATTTTCAAAATTGCATATATACCTTTCAAAATCACTCTTTGCAGTAATTGATATTTTTTCATAATTTTCCGTATTTTTATCAAATTATTTTCCTGTTTATTTAATATTTTATGTTCCATAATTATTCATAATTATGCATAAATGATGTTATAAACAATTTCAAATCATTTTCTTAATCAATAGGTTATTTATATCTTATTTTTAATCCTATTGGGATTTTATTATTTCACAAATTAGTCAATTTGGCTATAATTACAATAATTTTGCAATTATAGCCTAATTGTATATTTTATGCTATTTTAATTCAGTAATTAGTCATTTTATATTTTAAATACTAGTTAATTACATTAATTTCACCTATTTAGCCTTAATTTCATTTTATCTAATTATTAGCTATTTTTTTTAATTATTTATCTATTTTAATGGGTATTTAACAAATAGCCAATTTTTATTTAAAATCCAGCCTAAATTATACCCAGCCCAAACCCATCAAATACCCAACCCAAACCCATTAAAATACCCAACCCAGATCCTAAACCAACCCGACCAAATCCCAATTCAATTTGAGCCGTTGATCAGATTAGATCAACGACCCAGGTTATATTTTCCTAAAATATCTCTAACCTACCCCCCCTTTCCATCTAATTTCTTTCGAGACCATCTCTCATCTCTCTCTGTCTCTCTCTATCCCTACAACTCTCTAGAAGTCTCTTGACTTCCCCCCTCCCCTCCGATGGGGTCTGTTCACCTTCTCCGACTTGTTTCCTCACTGGAATCTATGGCTCTTCACTATCTCATGGTCATCTACCGCCTCTCAACCACTCAGTGACTTCCTAGGCTCCTCAGATGAACCTGGAGCGGTTCACTCACCTCCCTTAGGGTCTCTTGCCGTGTTCCAGCCAGCCCCCCGACCGTTTGAGTAAGTTTGCAGTATCCCTAGCCTAAATCGAGGTCACTCACGAGGTTTGCCCTCTTTTCTGGGTTCCACGAAACCCTAATCTTCTATATTTTTGGGTTTTCTTTAAGACCCGTCTTATATTTACCATGCTATGAAGTTTCTTCTTGTTTTTCTCCGGAAAATTTGTCTTTAACAATTTCGAAAACTAGGGTTTCTCTACCCTGCTCTCAAACAACTTTCCTCTTTGATTCTAGTCATCTATGCTATGTTTAAGTGATTGTCTAACGATTTCATATTATTTGAACTATTATTGACGAAACCCTAGTGTTCTGGGTTGGTCTTTACAATTCGACTATGCATTCATGTGTTCTCTGTAACTCTTGCTTTGATTCATTGTTATAACCTCTAATTCCTACAGTTCTACGAGCATCTCTTTGTGTCAACGAGTGAATGTTGTTTAAGTGTTTGATAATTTCGACCCTTTTACCTTACTGACTATTGATTTGTGCTGATCCTTTTGTGTAAAAATCCCATGCCTGTGATGTTTTCTTTAAATACATGATCTTGTGTATTCCTTCTGTAATTCTGTATTTTTTTTTGAATTCCTTCCCTGCTTATATGATACTTTCCTTAATTATACTTGATTCCCTGTAATTTTCTATTATGTCCGAGATTTCTTCAACTAATTTAGAATTAAGTCATGCTTTGCCCTATGAATATGCTGCCAGTTTACACTCCTTAATTATGTGCTATATAATTGACCTCTATTAAGTGTTTCACGATTTTACTGCCCCTATTTAACAAAATCAGTCTTATAAATTGATTCCCTTTCTTTATTTAGCCATGATTTGCACCATTTGAACTTGACTCCCTAATTAAAGGGAGTCCAAGTCTTTGATTGACTCTGATTGATTCTGACAGAATATTACTCATGTAATTATGTTTAATTACTACTCTTTACCTTATGTCACAACTCGTTTTCAAATTTATATATACTCTGCCTTCTCTCTATGCACTGAGACACTGACATACACACACAAACACTGAGTACATTGCTCTGAAACTTCTGTGTTTCCATACACATCTCTTCTTGCTCTTTACATCAATTGTTGGCTACTTAGTTGGCTGAAAGCCAATATTGAGTATTCCTTGTTGTTTTCTTATTCCTGCACACTGCTGTCCTACTACTCTCTTGTTCTGCATACTACTGTTGCTGCTCTACCTCTTTGCATTTTGCTGTTCTATACCCTTGACTGGTATGTTCCTAATTTAAGTTTATAGTGTCCCAAAACAATATGTTTCAGTTCATGTTAAGATACTTGTTATTCCTTTTGTGCTTCTACTTATGATTCTACTGTCAACCATGCAACTAGCATGTTTCTGTTATTTTCCCTTTCACTTTAGTCTAGTACGCTTCCTGCTCCCCTTTATGTGATTCACTATGACTCTGCTTGACTCCTATACTTGTTCCTATCCTATGATTACTGTTTCTTGTCTCAACATGACCAATTTCCTTATGTGTTTTCATCATTTGTCTGACTTTCAATACTATAAACATGCACCCTTGATGTCTAAGTGTTACATAATACTAATCCACAATATGTGATGCTTTGTGATAATTATGTTATAATTGTCTGAAAACCTGTAACTCTATTATGTTGCTATCATAAGAATTATCTGTTCCTAACTCCCTTTCCCCTGTTTGTGTTTACTTCTGAAACTCTGCATATCTGCTGAGTTGTGGTTGGCCTGCTTCTTTCCTTTTGTAAACTGGTTTTCATAAACTCTTACATTGTCCTCTTAAGTTATATTTCAAAACTGTTACTTCAAACTACTTTCAAACTCAACCCTTTTAAACTACAAACACATCTCACTACTCTTAGACTTTAGGTTCAGCCCCCTTCGTGTGAGCACTGCCTTGGGGACCCCTGAGTACCCATTGAACTCTGACACACAAGGCTGGAATTCCACACTGCACTTACTTATTTCTGTCTAGGGAACTTGGGTGTGAGCACTGCCTGGGATCCCCTGAGATCCTTAGGAACTCTGACACACCTGGGTTACAAGAGGTCTTGGCATATGACATGTTGGATCTGGTACTTGGGCCTATTGTTAAGCTCTATATAGTGTAACTTCTTAATTTTCTTATTCATTTGTGTAATTTATGCAACAATGGTCTGTAATAACATGTAAATGAATAATTGGGGCTGGATAGTGAATGTGGGAGGGGACTATGCATGTTTAGTATAGTGTGGGTAGAGACCATGACTATAGGATTTTACTTACCTGTGTGCGCAATAGATATCATGCTTAGGACATGCATACCATGCATTAGAAATCATGTTTAGGTTCTTTATTTCAGCATATTTATTATATTCAGGTCATTTTATAAGCCCCGTTCACAGTTAACAACTATAACAAAGTAATAAACTGCTATGACGTTACTGCTACTGCATTTTCATAAGTACCACATTTAGAAATCATGTTTTAGGTATTCATGTGTGCATTAGATACCATGTTCTATAGGATTTTGCCTTCAGCATGTTTGTTATTATGTGATCACCTAGTTAGTATGTATCAGATCTGGTAACCTCGTTAAAACAATGCAAAAATGGCTAAAAATCGTTTATGCAAATTCGACATTGTCTTCTATGTATTCCATGTCTTTAAAATCAGGTTCAAGGACTTGCATCTGACTAGTTCTGACTCTCATAAGACAAATAATCAGTATCACGAACGCCTAGGCAAACCTTAGGCCCGATGACATGAAAATCAATCTTTTTTTGTCTTGCTTGTATTAAAAGCGATCTGTAGAACTAATCAGTCTCTTCTGAAATCCTTAGAACTTCGTTGTTTGTCATTGTTTTCACTTCTGCTTTGCCTAACAACCGATGGATTTTCCAAACAATTATCCCTTCTACAAAATCATTCTGTTTGAATCCTTTCTCTATTTTAAATTTACTGGTTTCTGACATACTTTACTCATTCTCCTTTTATTAAAGTTTTCTTAAACTACTGACTTCTACTCTTCTTTGAACTGCTGAATCTTTTAAAGTCACTTCCCCTTTTGGATCACTCTATTATTTTAAAATCATGCTTTACTGATTTTTCTAAAACTTCCCATTTACTTTTACTAGGAACTTCATTAAACTGCTGTGCACTTTTCAAATCCTGCTCCTGTCTTTAAATTACTGGAATTTTAAAATCAATCATTCTCTTCTTAAGACTACTCTGTTTTAATTGAATTCCCTGCCTTAATTACTGATTTTTCAAAGAATCAGTCCTCTGCCAAAACTTCTGAAACTTAATGTTTCCACTCAAATCTCCTGTTTTAAGTTCTGATTTTGAGACCTTTGTTGTGTTCGAGACGTGCTATTTATGTGTTTACTTGCGGAGGGACATGTGAGCCTCTTATCTTCCTTTGTGTGCTTCCCTATATCTGCAGTCTTAAATATTTTTGTATGGCGCTTAGAGTTTATCCTTTAAACCTAGGGGTTCAGCCTAGTACTCCCCTTATAGGATTAGTAGTCCTAAACACCCTCCGGGACTTATAGAACGGGACGGGTAATAGCACGCAATAAGCTTCGTGACCAACACACGCGTTTTAAATACCTTAGCAGGGTGNAAATTTTACTTTGCTATTCTTTAAATTTCTTTTAAAGATTTCAGTATTTACTTGAAATCCCCTCTTACGTGAGCCTTGCTTGTCATTTGTTTACTGTCCAAATTCACAAAACTACTTGGCTGGGACCCACAATTGTGGATCTTGAGGGGTGCCTAACACCTTCCCCTTAGGATAACTTCAAGCCCTTACCCAATCTACGGTAATGCAAACTAGTTTATGAGTTAGTTATTCTAGGTGCCCTAACGCACCATGAAATCGTTAGGTGGCGACTCTTCCTTAAATCATTTCCTTTAAGGAGTTGTCCATAATGTCATGAAACCCGATCTCCGCGTACCTAACCCATGCGAGGAAAAAGGGGGGCGCGGCAGCATGGCGACTCTGCTGGGGATGTTCCCTAGGCTTTTACCATTACAAGTTGCTTTATGAATTTGGACTTTTAATTTTGTTAAATGCTTTCACCTTTTCCCATTCCCCGCTGTATGCTATTAACTATTTAATTTCGCAAAGTATTTATTTTGCCTAAACAAAACTGACATATCTTCATGTTTTCTTTGTAACCGCTTTCCATTGTAACTGTTGTATTTTCTTTCTTTACCGCTTTCCTCAACGTGAAAATACATGCCTATTTGTTTAAATGCTATTTATTGCATATCATGCTCCGCATTCATATTCCACTCGCGCCAAACAAAAATCCTATAGCAACGTTTACAATGAGTGGTTGCACTATTCCAATATTACTACCCCTTAAATTCGGAAAGGCGTATTTGCGGTAAAACTAGTCGATCAGCGGTGCAGTCGACAGTTCCGTGCCTTCCCCCTTGAGTTGGCCGCTCAAGGGTACCGGTTTAAAACCCCATCTAAACCTTACTCCATTGTAATGTTGCATGCATCATGGTCAAACCTAGTCAGGCTAAGTGTGTTATCCGCACAATAGCCTTTACGATAGCCTTGTCCAAAGTCCATTGGGTTTCCCGGGAACCCAAACGGACGCCTTCACGTTCTGTGCATTTATTTGGGGAACTAAATGCTCTTTGCTAATTATTGATGTTAAATAGTCGAGTCCGGTGGGGGTAAGGGTCTAACCCTCTTTGTTTTGCAGAAATGAGGTACGAAACCCCCATAATCGGCATGGTCGCCAATATCCACCCCAAATTGTTAAATTGGTGGGAGGATCTTCACTCCAGCGATAAAACACTCGTCAGGAAACACTTGGGCATCCTGCCCTCCCTTTTGGATATTCAGCCTAACAAAATGATGATAGAGGCTGCTACCTTATTCTGGGATTGCGATCGATCGGTATTCCTCTTCGGAAACAATGAAATGACACCGCTACTGGATGAAATAGGAGGTTTGGCCGGTTTGTCTTGGGAATCTCCAGGGTCACTGATGCCTGAGAATCGCACAGGCCGGGGTTTTCTCAAAATGTTGGATCTGAAGAAAAATCCGGACTTGGTATGTTTAAAGGATTCATACATCCCCTTTGATTACTTGTACGAAAGGTTCGGTCATAGCAAATCATACCGCACCTATCATGACGAGTTCGCCCTCACTTCTCTAGGGAACATCCATCACCGAGTGTTTGCTTTCATGGTTTGTTTTCTGGGTTTAATGGTGTTCCCGACAAAGAAGGAGAGGATTCACACTAGGTTGGCCATGGTCACTAAGACTTTAATGGAAGGCATCAACGAACAGGACTTCAACATTGTGCCTATGATCATTGCAGACATATACCAAGCCTTAGAAATGTGTCAACGGGGAGCAAAGCATTTCGAAGGTTACAACTTACTACTTCAACTTTGGCTCACTGAACATCTGCAAAGGGGTGACTACCGACAAGACATCCATCGAAGAATCTGGGATGACCATATCGCTTTCCACCACCCAAAGCGAATGAACTATATTCCAGACATGTTCGCTCAGTCGAAAAATGCTGAGGGATGGGTTGAGTTACTAAGGAATTTGACCGAGGACCATATTCAGTGGATGTTTGAATGGTTCCCAACGGATGAATTTATCATCCGATCCCGAGACACTTCATTTATGATATTGATTGGTCTGAGGGGAACGTACCCTTACGTCCCTCTCCGAGTTATGAGGCAAGCAGGGAGGAGGCAGGTTATACCTAGGGTTGAGAAGATGAGACATCTTCGAGCAGACTTCCAGGATGACGACAACCTTCACAAGTGCCAAGCCCAGCATCTGTGGCACTGCAAGATTGTACTTGAGAAAGACACCATCTAGACAGACAGGTATCATGTCGGTTGTACTCCTTTCTATCTAAGCTGGTTAGAAGGAGAGATGGAGGGTCAATTCGAGCAAGGATTCGCTCAGGGTCACCGGGTCATAGATGAGAAGGCCGAAGCGCAAGTTAAATTCAACAATCTACGCAAGAGGCTCCATGAATGTGAGAATAATCATCACCAGATACACGAGTCCAGCAGAAAGCTGATTGAGGAATGGAAGGATATGGCTATCAGCTCCAACAAGAGGCTAGGGTACTTGGAGCGAGGTATAGTAGAGCCGGAGGAAAAGTTCATCAAGAGGATCGAGGACTGCAAAAAGGCTGAAGGAGCCAAAGGAGGATATCTAGCCAGGACCTACTTACTGCTGGGACTTCGCGAGTTGGGAAAGATGATCGAAGGGACCGGGAATGCCGAATCTGGGGAAGGTCCTTCTGGGACCAAGTAGATAGGGGTGTCCTTTATTTTGCCTCCTTTGATGTAATAAGGCCATTGGTCATTAGTGACTTTTATTTTTCGCATATTTAGAGTCGTTTATCATCAATAAAATGAGGCATTTAGCATTTCACGTTCTCCAAAATTAATTGTCGCTAGGCCTACCTCGGACACAAAGAGGTTCCCCCAACTTAGGATGAATTTTACATTTTCGCATTACGTGTTTAAATTACCGCAATATTCTTTATAATCCTCACTGACTTCGTTACCTTTTTTGTTTTTCCTTTATTTATTATTCCCCTCCTCAAAGGTTAGTTCGTGCATTCTGGCACCATTAGCCTATCACATAAGATCCAAGGGCCCTCCTCCTAGTCCTCCCAGAGACAAAGGAAAAAGTAAGATAGAAGAGTCCAGCGGCACCAGACAAGAGAATAGGGTTGAACGGGTAAAGGCCACTGACGGTCGGGGTATTCAGGTTTTGCATGAGAACATGTCACCATTGGAACAAAAGTTGCTGAAATTTCAAGAAGAGCTTGATCAAGTCCGGAATCTGGCAAATCTGTCTTTTTCCCTCAACGTTCCTGACGTCACCCCTACACCTCCACAAAATATCCCAAAATAACCAAATCACCCTGCGCTTCATCATCACGCCACTCCCCCAAAGAACCAAACTCTCCCAGCACAGTGAAACACTTGCCACAACACTCCGCCTCCACCCCCGGGACCTCAGACTCACACAAAAGATCATCTCTTTGCCTACAACAATCCCATCTACGTGGAGACTGTGACCCACTCCACCCCACCTGTCACACATACATCTGAGTCCGATGAGAAGGACCTGCTTATCAAGAATCTGGTTGAGGAACTTAGAAAGCTGACTAGCCGAGTCCAGGGTGTTGAAGGAGTCAAGGGGATCGAAGGTCTGAACTATGAAGACCTCTGCATACAGCCTGATGTCGAACTACCCGAAGGGTACAAACCTCCAAAGTTCGAGATGTTCGACGGTACTGGTGATCCAAGGGTCCACCTGAGGACCTACTGTGACAAATTGGTTGGCGTAGGAAAAGAGGAAAGGATCCGCATGAATCTATTTATGAGGAGTTTGAAGGGAGACGCACTATCTTGGTATATCAGCCAAGACCCCAAGAAGTGGTCCAACTGGGTAGGTACGGCAACAAGCTTCATGGACAGGTTTAGATTTAACACAGAGAACGAACTTGATGTGTTCTATATCCACAATTTGAGGAAGAAACCTACAGAAACCTTTCGCGAGTATGCTACCCGTTGGAGGTCGAAAGCTGCCAAAGTCAGGCCTGCTTTAGAGGAAGAACAGATGAACAAATTCTTTGTTCGGGCTCAGGACCCGCAATACTGTCACGCCCCCAAACTAGGGGAGGCCGACTGGCACTCGATACTGTATTTGATCGAGTTAGCCACTAAACATACTAGCTAACTAAACT
>ML285020.1:0-21249 GCA_005239495.1 Nicotiana undulata
CCCCCCCGTATCACCAAACTCATTATGAATTGTGTTAGCACCTTTAGGAAAGCAATCCTGGTCAACGGCTAAAAAACAGAGTTCTTTAAACCCTCGAGAGGCATTCACCAAGGGGATCCTATGTCTCAATACTTGTTCATCTTTTGCATGGAGATTCTATCAAAATACATTAACCACCAAGTCAACATAGGACTATGGGACCCAATAAAGCTCAACCCCAATGGTCCTCCGATTTCACACCTATTCTACGCGGATGACTTAACGCTCTCTACAAATGTGAATCTAAAGTCCATACACACAATAAAATATAGCCTCACTTTCTTCTCCCACCTTTCGGGTAAAAAAATCAATAACTCTAAATCAAAAATAATTTTCTCAAAAAATTGTGATGTCCATACCAAAAATCTACTTGCCAATATACTTGACATTCATTCCAGTGATAATTTTGGAAAATACCTAGGATTTCCTATCCTCACTGGGAAACCCAAATCTTCTGATGTTCGTTACATCATAGACCACATGAATTCAAAACTCGCAGGTTGGAAAACAAAACTTCTATCCTTTGCAAACAGCCCTTGCGAAGTCTACTCTCAACTCTATCCCTAACCATGTAATGCAATACATTATGCTACCCACCTCCACCCTAAAGCGTATCGACAAAATCCAACGTGATTTCATCTGGAGTTCCTCCACCCAAAAAAGGAAAATTCACTATATAAAGTGGTCCACAGTCACCCTTCCAAAGCAAGAAGGAGGACTGGGTCTGAGGAAAGCAGCAGACAAAAATATTGCATCTCTCACTAGCCTATCTTGGAGACTTTTCTCCAATCCCATCTCCCTGTGGGCCTCGACTCTCATCGCTAAGTATAGCCATAAAAGAAACCCCTCTTCCATGTCTTTTATATGGAATAATATCCTATCAAGCTGGAAAATCTGTAAACAAGGACTACATTATGTTGTGGGCTCAGGTAACATCAGCTGTTGGTCAGATGCATGGATCCTTGACCACCCTCCCCTACAGTCTATCATATAAGTCCCAACGCATTACAACGACCAATCACTCAAAGTCAAAGACATCTGGTCAAATAACACTTGGGATCTCACAAAGCTAACTTTTGTTTTTCCCTCAGAAATCCAAAACAAGATTCTCTCCATAATCCTAGACTCCCTACAAAACGGCAGAGATATTCCCACCTGGGCTCTTACCTCTAACGAGATATTTTCCTCAAGCTCTACTTACAAACCAATAGCAAAATCCATTTCTAATAATTTCTCCTTCCAATGGATTTGGAATCTAAATACTCTCCACAATATAAAATACTTCCTATGGAAATGCTCCTACAACCATCTCCCCACTCATAGTTACTTACACCACATCGGGCTCGATATTGATGCTATGTGCCATATCTGCAAACAAGCTGAGGAGACTATCCTCCATATCTTATTTCAATGCCCCATAGCTACAAACTTCTGGAATGAGGCTCACATTAACCTCCCTCCCCTTCAATAAACCTCAATCCACTGGCTTACAATATTAAAAAATCTTAATGCCAATTTAGACCAATGGGGTCTCTCCTGGGAACTGTTCTTTTCCTTTGCTATATGGCACCTGTGGCTTAATAGAAATAACACTTCTTTCAACAGCAAATACGCCAATCTTTCTTTCGAAACTGTCCTAAATCGCTGTAAGGAATTCAAATATTGTGTCAACTGTCCAATCCATATATCCTCGAACACCACCATTCACATCAAATGGCTATCACCAACACAACCTCTCCTGAAACTTAACATTGATGGAGCCTTCAAAGGAAAATACAAAACAGGTGGCATCGGGGGAGTCTTCAGAAATGATAGGGGTGACTGGATTTTAGGTTACTTAGATAAAGCTTTAGCCTACACCCCTGCATACGTAGAGCTTCTAGCCCTCAAAACTGGCCTTCAACTAGCAGTCGCCAATAATTTTTTCAAGCTCGAAATTGAGACGGATGCAACTGATGTAATTTCATTATTGCACAATGATACTTGTTCTATTTATACTAACATAGTCAACGAGTGCAGGTCACTACTGAAGAGGTTACAGAATCCGCCGATCCGGCATAGCTTCAGGGAAGCAAATGGAGTTGCACACTTTTTGGCCACTAAAGGATCCCAACAAGCCATCAACACCAATCTCTGTCTAATGGAACAACCACCCACTTACATTTTGAAGACCCTCCATGAAGATAAAATGGTTTGTACCATGTGCAGAAAGATCTCTACTACTACTATTAACAAACTAGCTTCTTTTGGGAACTCTTTTGTAACTAATGCTGTAGCAAACCAAGCAAATGAGCCCGATGTGACTCATTAACTTTGTAATGTTATTATCGTAGTAATGATATATATCATATTTAAACAAAAAAAAGTATCTTTTTATTTTGTATAGATTTTATTGTATTTTCTGTACCTTACATTAAATAATAAAATATTAATTAATATTTATTAAATAATATAATATATTAGATCATAGTTTTATAAGATTAATTTTTCATCAAATTATCCGCGTATCGCACAGGTTCTAACACTAGTTAAATTAAATATAATAACTATAGTTTACTAAATATTTGACAGAGACTAAAAATATTCATTTTTGAATAAAAGATTAAAATTGCTCCAAAAGTATATTTAAGAGGTTAATTTGAACCTATTTTTCCAGAGAAAAGGGTATATTTTTGTGATTTTCTCTAAGATTGTAAGTACCTAAACTCATTTCATCAGTAAACATGTACTAATGGATTTACCGCATCCGGGAGATATCTGAATTGAGAAGCATAGTGTATTTAATAGGATTTGATTACTAAATGAAACATTAATTAAGCTAGCGTCACTTCATCTATGTAAGTATTTTATTTTTCTTTTGCTTCTTGCTAGAAAGAAATTGGATTTAGTATTAAACAAATGGTAGAGTGGAAGTGACGTATCTCACACCATAATTATGTTAATTAGTGAGTCATGAGTTGAGTGTAGACCAATAATATCCAAAAGGTTTGAAAGGAAAAAAGAAGAAGAGAGAACTCAGTGCCCTCAATGCAACGTCAGTCCTCATTTATAAATGTTAAAGCATCAATTATATAGATCGGTGAGAGAGATTACGCTCAATTTGTACTTGATCTTCTTTCATTTATCAAACATCTGCATAGGGCTGTCATCAATTCCCACTTCCCTGATCAGTGACCGCGAGTCCTTGTGCAAAAGAACATGCACGCCCGTTTGCTATATGCCCAAATGTGCGGCTGGGTTATGGAGCCCCTCAGCCGTGCTTAATGGATTCTCTGCATTAAGCAGAATTTTTTGTATTCAGAGCCTGAACCATAATTTGAAATTTATGAATTCAAGATTTTAGTTTGTTTAAGTTATTTGGTTCTAAATTAATAGTAATAAATTTATATATATTCAATAGATTTCTTAAACTAAATATAAAGTTTGGATTAAAGCTATCGAATCCGACCGACCCGTAACATATGTTCTAGCTCCGGCCTGCTTGTATTTCCAGCTATTGAATTGAACTTGCAAGGAAGGTGAGTGAAGCTTTTGAAGATTGCATAGTACAATCAAGTACATAAATATTATCCAGAGTCCCAATTTGTGAAAGAAAAGGTATACCTACGACCATTTTCAACCTTTGATGGTTACTCTTTTCGTACCGCATCTACGCGTAGGCGCATAGCATCTCCATCCTCAAATCTCAGCTGCTCACCTGTTCTTTTATTCGATTCCACCCCGTCACGTCGTACAGCTTTTGTAGAGTCGCAGATGGGGCTATGTCCGCCCTGATGGGCTTATAGGAGAAAACAATTAAGTAAAAATTGTATGCGGTGCCCTATTTGATCTCCCCTTTTTAATTTATATCCGTTTTGTTTTTTCGTTTACATCCGTACCCTTTTTTCTTTTTTGTTAAAAGCGTTTTAAGAAGACGATTTTGCCCTTATTTAGTAAAAGGTAGACTGCAAGACAAAATTTCAGCATGTGTTTGGTATGAAGTTTTAGGAAATAAACTAAATAATTGTTGGGTTTAAGCTTGGATAGCTTAAAATAAAGGGTGAATGCGAAATGTAGGAAAAAATAAATATTTGAAATTCCCTCCTTGTCAAAGAGACATTGTCTCATATTGGAGGAAGAAAAGACTTTTGATGGGTATATATACAATTGCTCTTCTTCTAGCTCTTAAAGAGCTAAGAAGAAGGCAAACCTCGCGCCGTCGTCATCGCTCGGCTCGACTTCGGCCAAAGATCGATCGATTGATTTAAACAATAACAATAACAACAACAACAACAAATTCAGTTTGTTCCCACTAGGTGGGGTCTCGGGAGGGTAGTCTGTACGCAGACCTTACCCCTACCTAATAGGTAGAAAGACTGTTTCCAATAGACCCTCGGTTCAGGAAGGGTAATAAGAAGAAGTGGATAGAAAGAAAGGAAGAAAGGGGGAAGAGAAAAGAAAAAGGGAGAGATAAATGATAAGTAGTACCAAATATTAGCAACAAGGGATACAATACATGAGGCGAACAAAACCACATAATGTAATAAAAATCTAAAAATATGAAGGGACATGCGTGCTACTAAGACTATTGGTGAGCAACTAAAAACTAATCACTAACCCTCTACCTTAATCATCGATATCCACACCCTCATATCAAAGGTCATGTCCTTAGTAAGCTGAAGCAGCACAATGTCTTGTCTAATCACCTCTCCCCAGTACTTCTTAGGCCTACCTCGATCTCTTCTCAAACTCGCCATGGACAACCTTTCACACCTCTTAACAGGGCCATCAATGCTTCTTCTCTTAACATGTCTGAACCATCTCACACTCGACTCCCGCATCTTGTCCTCAACGGAGGCTACTCCCACTTTGTCTCGGATAACTTCATTCTTAATCTTATCTCTCCTGGTACACCCACACATCCATCTCAACACCCTAATCTCTGCTACTTTCATCTTCTGCACGTGGGATTTTTTGACTGGCCAACACTCTATAAAACATGCCCTTAAGTCTTGGCGGCACGTTCTTATCACATAAAACACCGGAAGCGAGCCTTCATTTCATTCATCCTGCTCTGATGCGATGTGCGACATATTCTTCAATCTCCTCTTTACCTTAGATAAAGGACCCGAGATACTTAAAATTCGCTCTTTTGGGGATAACTTGAGCGTCAAGCTTCACCTCTACGTCTGCTTCATGGGTCCCGTCACAGAATTTGCACTCTCAGTATTCTATTTTGGTTCTAGTCAATTTGAAACCTTTAGACTCCAAGGTTTATCTCCCAAACTCCATCCTCGCATTAACTCTGCTTCGTGTCTCGTCAATCAACACTATATCATCGGAAAATAACATGCACCAAAGCACCTCTCTTTGGATGTGTCGTGATAGTACATCCATCGCTAAGGCAAATAAAAATGGGCTAAGAGCCGATCCCTGGTGCAACCCCATCACCACAGGGAAATGCTCTGAGTCCCCGCCCACTGTCCTCACCCGAGATTTAGCATCACATATCCTTAATTACCCTAATGTACGCTACCAGAACACCACTAGCCTCCAAATACCTCCACCGGACATCCCTCGGGACTTTATCGTACGCTTTCTCAAGGTCAATAAACACCATATGCAAGTCCTTCTTCCTCTCCCTATACTGCTCCACTAATCTCCTAACCAGATGAATCGCTTCCATAGTCGAACGCCCCGGCATAAATCCAAACTGATTCTCGAAAATAGACACACACCTCCTCAACCTGGCCTCCACCACCCTCTCCCAAACCTTCATAGTGTGACTCAACAGCTTGACACCCCTATAATTGTTACAATTTTGGATATCACCCTTGTTCTTGTAAAGCGGAACCATCGTACTCCACCTCCATTCTTCGGGCATCTTCTTCGTCTTAAAAATAATATTTATACAATCCAATGAGCCACTTCAAACTTGCTCGCCCCGCGCTCTTCCAGAATTCCACTGGGATTTCGTCTGGCCTCGTCGCTCTGCCTCTACACATCGTGTTGCGCCTTCCATCTCCTCTACCGTAATCCGCCTATAGTACCCAAAATCCCGCCGGCTCTCAGAGTGCTCCAACTCACCCATCACAATGCGTCTATCCTCCTCCTCGTTCAACAGTTTATGGAAGTATGTCTGTCATCTTCTCCTAATAAGTGCCTCGTCCATCAATACTTTTCCATCCTCGTCCTTGATGCACTTGACTTGGTCTAAGTCACGAGCCTTCCTCTCCATTACCTTGTCCAGCCGGTACAAATTATTGTACCCGCCTTGGTCCCCGAGCTCCTTGTACAAACGAGCAAACGCCGCATTTTTAGCCGTCGTAACTGCTAACTTTGCCTCTTTCTGTAACACTCCCGATAAGTCCTTGTTTCCTCCTTATTTGTACTCTCTACTAGCTTCAAATAAGCAGCTTTATTAGTTTCCACTTTACCCTAATGACCCCCGGGAGAGCCCTTCATGACCCCTAAGACCTCTCTAACAGCTACCCTAATGCAATTCGCAGTCGTGAACCACATACTAGACGCGTCCCCCCTACTCATCCAGGCCCTCATAGCCAATAACTTCTCCCCTAAATCCCGAGCTTTGTCCTTGGTTAAGTTACCTTACTTGATCTTAGGTTGCCTGCACACCGCCCTCTTCCTCCTACTCCTCTTGATCTCCAGGTCCATAATTAGGAGCCTATGTAGGGTCGTAAAAGATAGAAAAACAAGCAAATGATGTCTACCAAAAACAATCAATCCAACTACGGGTTACCGGCAAGATAACCAAAACTAATAGATGTGTACACAAACAAAAACTGCTGGCAATTCAAGAAAGATGGAACTTGGATTACAGTCTGGGATGTCCGCACACGCTTCCCAATTGGCTGAATGCTACCTTTTTTTTTATTTCCAGATTTTTCGGTGACCGGAAATGGTGACGAATATTTTTCCGAATAAGTGGTTTTCACGAATGATCGTAAATTCGGTTTCTTCCTCAAATCTCATTGGAAAATGATTAGCAAAACAATTGAACTCCAAAATATTTTTTTATAAAATAATGATTTTTTCAAAAACCGAAAATTGGAGAAAGACCCAAAAATTCTAACACGGACCCTAATTCAATTTCACCAACAGCCTCAGGAATCAATCTCCACACATGAAAAGAACTTCTATAAAATCACAAAAGGAAATAAAGAAAGTATCTGAACAGATCGCAAAATGGGAAACAAATTAAGAATTGAATATAGAATAAGTTGTTATACTACCTAAAGGGAAAAACGATTCTTTTTTGCAAATCTGCTATGAATTAGGGATTAGAAATTTTAGGGGAAAAGTTCCGGAAGAGACTTACCAAAAGATATTTGAGTTGAGATTGGACGAGAGACAGAGAGATCGAGATCAAGAGGAAAATTTCAAATAACGAAATTGGAATAGAGGATCTCCGATTGATTGATTTAATAAAATATTAATTAGATATTCGTTTGATTTCTCAGATTTTTCCTTACGAAATTGTGCGATTTTCTTCTTCTTCTGCACAAAATCTTCGGTGCTTCAAGATAATATTCCAGCACCCCGGTACTTGAGGGGAATAATTTTCTTAAGGACACACTATGCATTCAGTGGGCTCGATTAATTCCAAAATTATTTTTCTAGAAATTATTTCAAAATTCTGTTGTTGCTAACTTTCTGTTTCTGTTTTTCTAGTTTTAGAAAGTTTACAATTTTATTATTTACAATAATACAGATTGACTAACAATCTTAAGGAAATTATCTTTATTCGTAATTTGTACCCTATTTCTGGAGATTAAAACTTGTGTGGTTTTCTACTCGTTCTGAATTTTATCTATTTTGATTTGCAGATATAAAAACTTCATCGGAGTATTAAAATTTAGAAACAATTTGAAGAACATAAAATTTCATCATTTCCTGTGAAGCAGTATATATAAAAACTTCGGCTTTTATTTATTAAATGTACTGTCTATCGTTAATTACAATACTATTTACTATTTTGATTTTTGCCATTAATTGAACTCTTATGTTGTTGACCGTGAGAAATGGCAATTGATAACGAAAATCCTTCGACATGAAAGACTTAGGAGTTGCTGATGTGATCTTAGGAATCAGAATTCACAAGACTCCACAAGGTCTAGCATTATCACAATCTCACTACATTGAAAAGGTACTTAACAAGTTCAAGTATTTGGATTTCAAAATTGCCAAGACTCCAATTGACGTGAGTTATACACTTCAAAAGAATAAAGGTGGAAGTGAATCACAACTGGAAGTTTGATATATATCATGAATTGTATGCGACCAGATATAGCATGTGTTATTAGTAAACTGAGTCGGTTTACAAGAAATCCCAATCAAATACATTGGATGACAATGAAATGAGTTTTGGGGTATCTAAAACGTACCCAAAATTATGCTTTGCATTATAACAAATATCCCTCTGTGATCGAGGAATATAGTGATGCAAATTGGATCATCAGATCATCTGAAGTTAAATCCACGAGTGGATATGTTTTCACAATTGAGGGTGGAGAAGTGTCTTGGAAATCATCCAAACAAACGCGCATCGCCCGTTCTACAATGGAATCTGAATTCATAGCTTTAGATAAGGCCGGTGAAGAAGCTGAATGACTCCGTAATTTCTTGGAAGATATTCCATTTTGGCCCAAATCTTTGGCACCTTTATATATATATATATATATATATATAAAGGTGCCAAAGATTTGGGCCAAAATGGAATATCTTCCAAGAAATTACGGAGTCATTCAGCTTCTTCACCGGCCTTATCTAAAGCTATGAATTCAGATTCCATTGTAGAACGGGCGATGCGCGTTTGTTTGGATGATTTCCAAGACACTTCTCCACCCTCAATTGTGAAAACATATCCACTCGTGGATTTAACTTCAGATGATCTGATGATCCAATTTGCATCACTATATTCCTCGATCACAGAGGGATATTTGTTATAATGCAAAGCATAATTTTGGGTACGTTTTAGATACCCCAAAACTCATTTCATTGTCATCCAATGTATTTGATTGGGATTTCTTGTAAACCGACTCAGTTTACTAATAACACATGCTATATCTGGTCGCATACAATTCATGATATATATCAAACTTCCAGTTGTNTAAGATATAACGTGTTGGATTCACTTACAAAAGGCTTATCTAGAGAGGTAGTTGAAAGATCATCAAAGGGAATGGGGTTAAGGCCTAGGAAAAGTCATCATGGCGGTAACTCTACCTAACAGACTGGGGATCCCAAGATCTAGGTTCAAAGAGATCAAACAAAGTTATGAATGACAGTTCAACACTGTCAAATAACTCAACCCATTCTCGTGATGAAGACAATGTTAAAAATCGAGGTAAATCATTAAGGCTTTTGATGAGTCATTAAAGCTTAAAGCTTTTTAATGATTTCTAAGTCTGGCAGGATATGACCGGATAGTGTGTCTATAGGATTACACGTTTAGAAATCACCTATGTGGGTGTGAAGTGTAAGCCACTTCAAGGGGAATGAAAGTAAATGCCCATTCTCTAAGCACTCATGAAACCAGGCGGTGTTAATGGATGAAACGAATACAATCGTGAGAACCGTAGATGGTTAAGGGTTGATTGTGTGACTTATGTGGTCTAGGTATACAACAAAGCTCGACGGTTCAAAGATATCAAATCTACTGATTGATCGATCATATCCAATATAAGTTCACTACGGAAAGTTCAAAGGGAAACCTACTTATCCATATGAAATTAATTATTGCACGTAAATCACACACTCGTCCGTGTATTCCTTTGTCTTATAGCCATTCCCCATTCATGTGGGGGATTGTTGGTTTTAAGCTTGGATAGCTTAAAATAAATGGTGAATGGGAAATGGAGGGAAAATGACATATTTGAATTTCCCTCATTGTCAAAGGACATTGTCCCATATTGGAGGAAGAAAAGACTTTTGATGGGTATATATACAATTGCTCTTCTTCTAGCTCTTAAAGAGTTAAGAAGAAGGCAAGCCTCGCGTCGCCGTCGTCGCTCGCTCGGCTCGGCTTCAGATTTGATCAAAGATTGATTGATTAATCTTTTTGGACAAAATTTCTTTAATATTTAATAAAATATTAAAGATATCCAACCCAAAACTTCCATTGGCTATAAATTCGTTTGATTCTTCGGAGTTTTCCTTACTAAATTTTCCGATCTTCTTCTTCTTCTTCTTCACAAAACCTTTAGTGTGTTTTACAGCCTTCGAGTGGTTCGCTATTTCATCGGCGTTTTTGGTACCAACACTCCGGTGAGTTAAATCGTTCTATCCTGGGAGGATAATATTCCAGCACCTCGGGTACTTGAGGGGAATAATTTTCTTAAGGACACACAGTACATTCAGTGGGCTCAATTTATTCCGAAATTGTTTTTCCATAAATTATTTCGACATTCTGTTGTTTCTAACTTTCTATTTCTATTTTTCTTGTTTTAGAATGTTTACTGTTTTATTATTTAGAGTAATACAGATTGATTTACAATAACTTCAACATGCATTACACAAAACTCATAAGAAATTACATACCACAAGACAAAAACTTAAGCATGTTTAGTCTGAAGTTTTAGAAAATGAACCAAAAAACTTCAGCTTGTTTAAACTGAGGTTTCAAATAAAACCCATGACAAAATTGTAGACTGCAAGACAAAATTTCAGCATGTATTGGTGTGAAGTTTTAGCAAATGAACTAAATAACTTCAACATGCATTAGAAAATACTCATTAGAAAATTACATACTGCAAGACAAAAATTTAAGCATGTTTTGTCTAAAGTTTTAGCAAATGAACTAAAAAACTTAAGCATGTTTAGTCTGAAGTTTTAGAAAATGAACTAAATAACTTCAGCATGCATTAGCAAAAACTCATTAGAGAATTACATACTGCAAGACAAAAACTTAAGCATGTTTAGTCTGAAGTTTTAGCAAATGAACTAAATAACTTCAGCATGCATTAGCAAAAACTCATTAGAGAATTACATACTGCAAGACAAAAACTTAAGCATGTTTAGTCTGAAGTTTTAGCAAATGAACTAAAAAACTTAAGCATATTTAGTCTGAAGTTTTCGCAAATGAACTAAAAAACTTATGCATGTTTAGTCTGAAATTTTAGCAAATGAACTAAATAACTTCTGCATGATTAGACTGAAGTTTCGGATAAAACTCATGACAAAACTGTAGACTGCAGGTAAATAACTTCAGCATGCATTAGCATGAAGGTTTAGATTCAATGTGAAACAACTTCATGCTATATTAGCATGAAGTTTTAGCTTCAACATGAAACAACTTCATTCTACATTAGCGTGAAGTTTTAGCTTCAAGGTGAAACAACTTCATGCAAGTGTGATTGTGAAGATGAATCTGGACAAGTTTCTGGTTTTTTGATAAAGCTGGTGAGAGGACAGGAGGAGATCTTTTTTCACGAATGAGGTTGCGTGATTCTAGTTTTATATCTTTTGTCAGGGGTGTAATTGTCATATTATTACAGATTTTTTATCAGCTGGCTATGAAATCAATAATTTTTAAAAATAGGGTACATGTTAAAAGGTATCACAAATATATGGTACGACTACAAAACCGAGTCTATGTAAATGTTATTGGGTTCTAGGGAACCCATATACTATACTCCATATCTGCCACTGCATATAAATCTATCTATCAGATAGACGACGAGCACGACTGAGGTGATTATATGTACAGATCGCTGACTATACATATTCATCTAGTTATAAATATGAATGATGAGGTATTGTATTGGGATCACGGTCTAATTCCAATAGTGGACCTACACAAAGGTACGCGCACAAGTAGGTTGACTTGGCACCCAATCTCAGTAGAAATATGATATTAAAAGTAGCTTAGCACCTATATTTTAAAAATTTTGGGTCCGCCACTGTCTGATTCCACAATAAAACCAACAGAGAAAGCACCTTAGTTTTAAGTCACCCATAATTTATGAATTTTGGGTCCACCACTATCTGATTCCACAATAAAACAAACAGAGAAAGCACCTTAGTTTTAAGTCACCCACAATTTAAAAAATTTGGGTCCGCCACTATCTGATTCCACAATTAAACCAACAGAGAAAGCACCTTAGTTTTAAGTCCTATATGACTAAGCTAGACTGGATTTCGAGGATGAGAACTGGATAAAAAGTTACCTTGAGGTATACACATAGACACAAACTACTTCATGAGTTGGACTCGAACCAACATCACTGATAGCGAGCGATTTGAAAAGGTTAGTAGACTCGAGTGCCTACTAACCTTCTACCTAGAGGCCGAGGACGGGCACGTGGTGCAGCCAGAACACCTGCCCTAGCTTCTACAGAGGAGCCACCGGTAGCTCTAGTTGGAGAGCAGGCACCGAAGACGCCTGTTACTACCCTGCACTCCAGGAGATTCTTGCCCAACTTTCGATCCTGTTTGGCACTCTAGCTTAGGTGGGGCTGATTCCACTAGCTCCTGCCACATCTCAGGGCGAGGGAGGAGCACAGACTCCCACAGCCCATACCTCAGAGCAGCGGGTCCAGGTTAAACAGGTCCCAGTATTCATACCAGTGCAACCAGTTGTCCCAGTTCATCCCGAGGTTAGGGCAATAACTTCTAAGGGGGATCAACTCAGGCTCGATAGGTACAAGAAGTACCACCCTACTACTTTCAGCGGTTTGTCTTCATAGGATGCTCTTGGTTTTTTTGAGGAGTGCCACTATATCCTCCGTACTATGGGTATAATGGAGTCGGGCGGGGTTTCTTTTACTATCTTCTAGCTTAAGGGAGTAGATGATATGGGTAATTGTTAGGAATGGTCCTGTAAGAGGCTAGTCTTTAAATATTGTTCACGTTTTTTAATGTAATAAAAATATAATCTTCGGACCCGTGCAAGTCTTTGGAGATTCTCTACCGGATTGATAGAGTTTAAGTTATATTTGCTTTACCTATATTATTAACTATTCACAAACTATATCTGGTTGACATAGTTTTGTGCTTGTTCAGTTGTTCACCAAATTATACCAAATTGACATAACTAACTTTGTGTTTTGCAATCGACATATTTGTTAAATTGCTCATTAAAGTCACCCGATTGACATAATTTTTTTGTGTTGCCCAACAAAATGTTCTTCGATGTTGCAATTTCAAGTTCGATTGTACCACCCCAAGTTTGCTCAAAATGATCACAAATTTAAAACAAAGCATCCAAATACCAACACAAACAATCCCCAATCATCAGGTTAGTCAAACTAACACCAAATTAAGAAGACCTAGTTTGTCTTCTTCGACGCTTTCTAAGGACTGACAAACGAGTTTTGAGATATTTAAAACAAATCACTAAATTATTATTTAAACTAAAAGTTTAAGCAAAAATAACTGACACTCTAACGATTTTAATAACAATTAACTATTAACTTCGAATTTTAAACCCCAAACAAGAATTTAAGCTTCCAAAATTGAAGAATTACGATGTTTTTGGTGAAGAATAGGAGACGGAGAAGAAGAAATTGAAGGAGTGAATATGTCATTTGCACACAAAGTAAAGAGGAGGAGTCTATTTATTAAATATCACAAATTACGAGGCAATAGACTAAGGAAAATTTACTTATCTATACCACTTTTAAAACTTATTTACCCTCAATACTGAAATTTTAATTTACGGCGAGAGAGGAAAACACTGTATTGAAAAGAAAAGAGTCACTTGAAAAAATAACCATTACGGTGTAGCGTACAGAACTACAAGTCCATTAATTTGCGAAAATAGAAACCATAAATCTTCACTCGATTTTCACTGACTAATCAAGTCCATTTTAATATTTTGCAAATTAAGATTTTTTTTTCTTTAAATAATCATTTTATTTATTTTTTTAAAAAGAAAAAGAATACTGTTGAAAGGCGAGAGCCCGAGAGTAAAGCTTTGAATACGAAAATTAATTTTGCAAAATTGTTATTTATTTGGATTGGGCGTTGTTGCAAATGATTGTGAATGTCTTTTACCGTTTATATCTCACTTTTGAGAGAATTTGATGAAGATTTAAAAGTAGTTTTAGTTAGAATTTCATATTGAAACTCGAAGAAGAAGACATACACAAATTGTATTTATTTCATATACCTGGTGTAGAAACGACATATAAAATATATACAACTAATATAATTGTATACGAGTTATATATAAATTGTACGTAAATTATATCTTTGGCTGGATTATGTAGATAGACTGTAGATTTTTCTGGAGTTTATATATAGTTTGTAAAAGACTTTAATTAATTTCTGTAAAAAGAAAAACTTAAATAAACCAAGTAAATAAGTTAAAATTTTGTATATATACAAAAAAGTCCCACAGCTAGACTAATCGCATTGGGGCATACTCCACGCAATTTTTAGCGAAAACTACCCTATATTGCCCCTCTAAATTTTAATAGCCCATGTATTTTCTACTTACACGAAATGTCCCTTCGGCCGAAACATATTACATTTAATAGTCTGAAATATCTATTTTGTATATTATTTATATAGTGATAGTCTATTTTGTATATTATTTGTATAGTGACAGTTTATACAGTATTTTTCTTGTATAGTGAGTTATTTTGTATATTTTTTGTACGGTGTATTTTGTATATTTGTGTATAGTGACAATCTATATTTTTTGTATAACGATAACCTATTTTGTATATATTTTATATATACATTTGTTAGATCAATCATAGTTGTGTATTAATCTTAATATGACGTATAATCTATCACAACTCTTCTTGTTATATAGTTCTATGATCCTCACTCTTTTGAGAACTCGCTATTGTAACAAATACGCACTTGAAGTAATGTACAATTGAATGGAATCAGTTTTCAAGCTAGTTTTTGTCAATTTGTTTGTCCCACGCTTATACAAAACGAAGAAAGAGAAATAAATAAATAAAAGAGGAGTTGGGAACCAAAATAATGTTATTTTGAATTAGAAGAATAAAAATAAGGGTAAAAAAAAAAAAAATACCGAAGTATATATAGCGCCCAAGTATTGGGCGCTATATGTAAAAAGCTGCAACGCCCAGGTATAGTGCCCAAATACCCGGCGCTATACATAAGTTTTATGTATAGCGCCGGGTATTTGGGCACTATACCCTTAATTTTAAAATACCCCATCCTCTTCAAGACGATCCACTCGTCTTCTTCCCCATTTTTTTATCTTCTCCCCTCTGGTTGGTCCCCCACCCCGCTGCCCCAGTATTTTAATTTTTTTTTTTGGGTCCCCCGTTACAGAAAAGGTAAAGAAAGTAGGTCCCACGTTGGAGTAGAACTTCGTATTATTGTGGATTTACACTTCCGGAGAAAAAATTTCAATCAATTTGCTTTCTGAAAACTCTAAATCGAGGTATTTCGATTTATTTTATGTTTAAACTTTTATAATAATGCATATTATTTGATTTGTATGTGTTCTATTACGTTTTGTGTTTTTTTATTGCGAAACTAGTATGTTAAATTTATCCGTCTTTGCGAAATTAGTATGTTTTCATGCCATTTTGTATTTTATTTGCAAATTATTATTTTTTTGTTTATGTTTAGTTTAGATTATTTTTTAGCGTAGTAAAATCTAGAGCTTTTTAGCGTAGTAAAATGTAGACCCTTGTAGCATAGTAAAATTTAGAGCCCTGTAGCATAGTAATGTGTAGTATTTTAGCGTAGAATTTCTTTAGTTTAAGTATCTTATACTGGTAGTTGAAAATATAAAATTTGTACAATTAAGTTAATAATTATGCAACACATTTTAAAAATATTGAATTTTACACAAATAATTATTGGGCCTCAAAATATCGAGCCCGGAACCCANGATAAGTGTGTGTGTATATAGATATATATATATAATTTGTACAATAAAGTTATTAAAAAAAATATGAATTTAAATTATAAAACAAACACATAATTATTAATGATAGTTTGGTGCTACTGGGACTCAAATATCGAGCCTGGAACCCATAGGTATAAATATTGTATAACTCTAAAAATTGTGTATCTCAAAAAATTAATATTTGACACAAATAATTATTAATGTTAGTTTGGTGCCACTGGGCCTCAAAACATCGAGTCTGGAACTCATAAGTATATATATATATATATATAATTTGTACAATCAAGTTATTAAAAAAATATGAATTTAAATTATAAAACAAACACATAATTATTAATGATAGTTTGGTGCTACTTGGACTCAAATATCGAGCCTGGAACCCATAGGTATAAATATTCTATAACTCTAAAAATTGTGTATCTCAAAAAATTAATATTTAATATACAGAATAAACATACAATTAATGTTGTTTTAATTTACAGTTGACGACATGGACCCGACCATACATCCCGGCCTTCGGACGTTGGATCTATTAGCCCTACAGCCCCAGCATAGATTCGAGTATATATGGGACGAACAGTTGCTTACGCAGACTTTCCACGCCAGGAGAGTGGATCTATTGTAGGACTTTTTGAGTACTAGAGTTCTACATCACCGCGTGGTCCATTACCTGGAGGAGATAGGATTATATAGGATTATTAGGATTGGCCGGATACAGCTCGATTGGGCTTTGATCACGGCGTTAATTGAGCGTTGGCGACCGGAGACACACACTTTCCACCTGCCCATCGGCGAGGCCACCATTACGCTGCAGGATGCTGAGATCTTATATGGCATGTCCGCTGATGGCATTCCAGTTTTAGTGCCTGCGGCCATGAGATATTATTCGCGGCAGGCTTATTGGGATATGCTGCACCGGCTCACGGGTTTCAGGCCGGAGGACGAGACTGTAGCGTCTGGGTCAAGTCGTATACAGTTGACCACCATTAGAGATCGCCTGGAGCAGATCCACCATACTATCACCGATGAGTCAACGGAGGTGGATTTCATACGATATACGAGGCTGCTTTTGCTCCTTCTACTAAGGGGGGTCTTGTTCCCGAACACTTCGGGGAACCTAGTGAGCCTCCGATTCCTGCATCATATTGACCGGTTCGAGGATACAACTTTTTACAGCTGGGGTGGTGGTGCTGTCCTCTCATTCCTGTACAGATCGATGTGTCGGGCTTGCATCGGTACACAGAGAGACATTTGTGGCTTCCTGCCTCTTTTACAGGTGACAACATATTCAAATTATATGTCCATTAGTTACAATTCTACCTAGTTATAGTTAATCTTATACTTTACGTCAACTTTGTATGTTAGGTTTGGGCCTGGGAGCGATTTCTGCAGTTTCAGCCACCTCTACCACAGCTACCGGCTAATGTAGAAATTCCGGATCTCCCTCTAGCCTGTAGGTGGGTTATGCGTCGTACTCTTGCACGAGAGTATGATGCCCATCATAATCTCCCCCTCTGCAGGGATGTGTTGGATCTGCTAGACGACGCAGAGGTGAATATCTAACTAAACTTAAGTTAAGTATAGATTAACTTAGTGTTGCGCATACTAACGGTTTGTGTTCTTATTTGATAGTTCTTATGGACGCCGTACATCGATGAGGTGATACATACCCTGCCAGCGTATTGCAGGCTCGGCCGACATATTTGGAGGGCTTCTGTCTCGCTCATATGCCTCGATATTGTCGAGCATCATGCCTCCGAGCGGGTATGTCGTCAGTTTGGCCTGCCGCAGCCTATACCGAGTCCGCCTGCATGGGATGCTTTAAATTATGAGAGGGATGATCGGTCCAGGGCGTACGACACATTTATTGCATGGCTTGACGAGCAATTGGGTACTTGGGACAGGCGAGAGGACTTTACCCCACCTCCGCATAACTTTCCTATTCAGACTTATATGGCATGGTACCGCACTGTTTCTCGACTTTTTATCGGGAACCCAGTTCATCTGCCACACGGTCGGTACGTCCCATACGTCGGGAGACACGAGGCCATGGTATATTTTCCGTTATTATTAATTATATACCTGTAATTTAGTGCCAAATATGTAGTTTATATTTTTTACTTTGTGAAGGGGATTGGATTGCATACTGTCTATCATATGAGGCAGCAGATGCAGAGTCATGTCGACGATCATGTGGCCATGCAGGAGTATAGTTGTCTATTCATGGAGGTGGCTGCCCGTACATTGCAGCGAGCCCGATCGGATCATCGTTTGGCTCATGAGGCTGATTATATAGACCCAGCGCAGTACCAACGAGGTCGTGGTATCCCACGAGCTGGTGGTGCCCGACGAGCAGGTGGTGCCGGACGACGTGGTCGTGGGCGGAGAGGAGGTGGTCCCCAGCAAGGGGGCATTGAGGCTCATGCTGATGATGTTGCAGCTGATATGGCAGGTGGCATGCATGAGCCGGACATGCCGTCTTACAGCCTTGGAATTTATCGCACTCCAGTGCCATCGCAGGTGACCCCATCGGGTCAATTATTGATCCCGGGCTTGGATATTCAAGGAGTTGATTGGGGTAGATACTTCACAGGCCCGTCTACCACTGATGAGTATCGACCGACCCAAGATTTGTATAGTGGGCGCCAACTGATTTATGGCTCTATATCACATGCGCAGGTATGAGTTTATTAGTATTGAATTTGAATTTGTTTTAATTGTAACTTATTTATTTTATTTAACTTTATTAATTTCCTTTTTAAGGCTTCATGCGATGCTGACGTGGCTGCGACAAATGACTACATTCAGGATCCATACACGATCATGGTAAGACATTATAAATTGTTGTGAATTGTTATGTACTTTTCTATACTAACTTTTATGTTATTATGTAGCCTTCTATTGGACCGACGGCCTCTTATATCGATCCTGACAGCACCACCGATACATGCCATCCTGTGCCGCATCCGGCTATAAGGAGAAGACTTGATGATGATGATCCCGATAGCGTACCCGGGCGCATTGGGATGCGCCTCAGGCCAACGACTGCGTTGAGACACATCGGATGCGGGGCACATTGATTCGGCCTTCCGTTATTTTTTTTTATTTGGTGTAAATAATATTTTTGTGTACAGTAACAACAATATTTATATAATATGCCCATTAATTTTTTTACTTCCCCTTTCGTTTGATAGTTTCATATAACAACAATGTTTATATAATATGCTCATTAATTTTTTTAGTTCCCCTTTCGTTTGATAGTTTCATATAACAACACAAGCACTAAAACTTAACTTCCACTTCAATTAAAATAAACTTCAGTACAACAAACAAGGAAAACATTACAAACACAAACATAGCAGGCCAACATAATAAAAATACATGAAATATGAAAAATACACTAAACACATACATGTTTAGTGTTTACCCCCGGCTGCCATTTATTCTCCTCTCCAACCACTTATATCGTTCTTCCAGTTATTCTTTTTCTTATTCTAACTCTTTCAGTTTTGCCTTCACCTCCGCAAGTTCCCGTTTATATTTTTTTTTTCGTTCCTTTTGGGCTTGACAATTCCATTCGGATTTCCATTTTTCTTCTCCTACCTCCTTCAGTTTCTCCCGCAAGTCTGCAATAATTCTATTGCTTTCTCTTTCATGTTCCCATTGTCTTAAACACACATTATGAAGATACTGCAAAGATTCTTTGTAGCATTCTTGATAACATGGTTCATCAACCCATTCCTCAAAATCGCAGATAGGTTCATCGGGAATCTTGTAAAGCTGGTTCATACAGTGCCAGTAACGGCGTCCAACTTCACCACCGTCCCAACAATGTTGCATCAAACATGGTTTTCCACACTTGCACCTTGGTGGACGAAGAGGTTGAGCCATTTGTGAAATATTTGCTTTTAATAAAAAAAACCTTACTTTTATGAAATATTTGCTTTTAGTAAATTTTGAGCACCCAAATTAACTAGAATGAGCTCGTTATTTATAGACGAGACAACACACACATAACGTTGTGTTCATCCGCGCTAAATACATAGCGTACTATCCAACGACGTTATATTTTGCCTGTTAAATATCATGATGTTGACAAGACAACTTTATGTCAGCTAGTCAGCTTTTTCAGTTCGACAAGACAACACACACATAATGTTGTGTTCATCCGCGCTAAATACGTAGTGTACTATCCAACGACGCTATATTTTGCGTGTTAAATATCCAGATAATTTTATTAAACTATCATTTAAATAGGTAAAATAGGAAAGTACAAATAATTATTAACAAGCATATTTTTATATAATAAATCTTGCAACATATACATAACAACTAATTATTTTGCGTGTTAAATATACAGATAATTTTATTAAATTATCATTTAAATAGGTAAAATGAGAAAATACAAATAATTGTTAACAAGCATATTTTTATATAATAAATCTTGCAACATATACATAACAACTAATTATTTTGCGTGTTAAATATACAGATAATTTTATTAAATTATCATTTAAATAGGTAAAATGGGAAAGTACAAATAATTATTAACAAGCATAATTTTATATAATAAATCTTGCAACATATACATAACAACTAATTATTACAACATCAACTCATGGGTAGTTAGGTACACTAGAAGAACACCCACCACGAGCTTGATTAGTTTTGCCACCCAAACCAGCTGAAGGACATTTACGACGGTCGTGTCCTATTTGCGAGCATATACCACATTTGCGCGCATAAACGGTATCACTAACATCCATTTGGTTCCGTATACGCGTTCTATTCTACACATGTATTTTACGCAAATAGGACTTGTTACACACCATTTTAAATGGTTCCGGAGGCCAATAATGCTCAGCACCCACTGGTTGCAACTGACCACTATATGTGTTTAGGTACTTGGAAACACTATATTGTTGATCAACATAGTTGGTCTCCCTATAACCAATACGTTGAAAACACTTGATGGCATGTGAGAAAGGCATATGGTAGATAGATCATTTCCACAGGAGCATGACCTTGTTGATTCATTTACAGTATGTACATTATTACCCCGATTATTATAGATAGCGGTGCGGACTTCAAAAACACCTATGTCATTATCATACTGCAAAAATGAATGTCAATGTGCTCGCCGTCTGTATTTCTCAAATCTCTGCATCGGCACTGGCATAAATTCAACACCCCTTTCCATCAATTCCGTTGCAGCTGCAGACCGTTCAACAAACCTCTCTGCCATCTACTTGAAGGACATTCGCACCATGGCATTGACGGGCAATCCTCTTGTCGACTTCAATAAACCGTTGAAGGACTCTGACACGTTTGTAGTAAGAACTCCCCATCGTCTGCCACCATCCGCATGC
>ML285022.1:0-47143 GCA_005239495.1 Nicotiana undulata
TACATGGGGTGGGTTGTACTGATGCTACACCTGCACTTCTTTATGTTGTGCAGACTACGCAGCTGGACCCGGTAGCCACTGAAGGCCGGAGCATTACATCAGTTCATACGGGAGACATCGAGGTAAACCCGCAGACGTTCGTGGGCCTTGGCGTCACTTTTTACCCTTAACTTTCAGCTCTGTCTTATCTTGTAGTTCAAAGACAGTCATATGTACTTATTTTCAGACCTTTGTTTTAGTAATCTCTTAGACAGTTCGTGAGTATGTGACCCCAGTTCTGGGTTTTGTAAATGGGTTTTATTTCAAAGTTGCTATATTATTTTTGGTAATTTGTTAACCTTCATATTATTGAGCATTGATGCCTTAGTTATCTTGTTCGTTTTAGTTGCTAATGAGTTTTATTTAGTTCAAACGTTGGCTTGTCTAGAGGGTTCAAAGTTAGACGCAGTCATGGCCCGAAGGTGGGATTTCGGGTCGTGACAATAGGAGTGTGAGGAGAGCTTTCAGAAGCTTAAGACAACTTTGACTACAATCCCAATATTGTTATTGCCTACAGGTTTGGGGTCTTACACTATATATTCTGATGCGTCGCGGATTGGTCTTGGGGCGATGTTGATGCAGGACGGTAGGGTGATTGCCTACATATCCAGACAATTGAAGGTGCATGAGAAGAACTATCATGTCCACGACCTAGATTTAGCAGCTACTGTTCACGTCCTGAAGAATTGGCGGCACTATTTATACGGTGTGCCTTGTGAGATCTACACTAATCATCTGAGTTTGCAGCATATGTTCAAGCAAAAGGATCTTAACTTGCGTCAGCGGAGGTTGTTGGAGCTACTTTAGGACTATGATATCCCCATTTTGTACAACTCGGTGAAGGCAAATATGGTAGCCGATGCTTTGAGTCGGGCGGAGAGTTTGGGGAGCTTGGCATATCTTCTTGTAGGAGAGACACCCTTAGCATTGGATGTTCAAGCCTTAGCCAGCCAACTTGTGAGATTGGCTATTTCTGAGTATTTCCATACACTTGAGACTTCTTACTGTTGATTTTCGCACTATATTGTTGCTTTTATATTATTTATCGCACGAGGGGACATGCCGTGCTTATTGTTTATTATTTATCACACGAGGGGACATGTCGTGTTGATCGTTTATTACTTATTTCACGAGGGGACATGCCGTGCTGATTGTTTATTATTTATCACACGGGGAGACATGCCGTGTTGATTATTTATTATTTATTGCACGAGGGGACATGCCGTGCTGATTGTTTGTTATTTATTACACGAGGGGACATGTCGTGTTGATCGTTTATTACTTATTTCACGAGGGGACATGCCGTGCTGATTGTTTGTTATTTATTACACGAGGGGACATGTCGTGTTGATTATTTGTTGCACGAGGGGACATTCTGTGCCGAGTGTTTCTATTTATGCACGAGGGGACATTCTGTGCCGAGTGATTGTGAGTTTTTGCACGAGGGGACATGCCGTGCCTTTTGCTGTTCATTATCTGTCCTGAGACGTGAAATTTCGGCTTTAACTTCTTACACTTCAGTTATTACCCTGTTCTACTATGCTAGCATTTTGTTGCCCCTTTCACCCCCAGCATGTTCTCCCCGTATCTGTCTTACTTGCTTATTTCCGTCGATATTTTCCTGTTATTTTATAGAATTGCACAGGTACATATACATTGTTGTTGGTCCTAGCCTCGTCACTACTTCTCCGAGGTTAGGCTCGACACTTACTCAGTACATGGGATCGGTTGTACTGATGCTACACCTGCACTTCTTTATGTTATGCAGACTACGCAGCTGGACCCGGTGGCCACTGAAGGCCGGAGCATTCCATCAGTTCATACGGGAGACATCGAGGTAGACCCGCAGACGTTCGTGGGCCTTGGCGTCACTTTCTACCCTTAACTTTCAGCTCTCTCTTATCTTGTAGTTCAAAGACAGTCATATGTACTTATTTTCAGACCTTTGTTTTAGTAATCTCTTAGACAGTTCGTGAGTATGTGACACCAGTTATGGGTTTTGTATATGGGTTTTATTTCAAAGTTGCTATATTATTTTTGGTAATTTGTTAACCTTCATGTTATTGACCATTGATGACTTAGTTATCTTGTTCGTTTTAGTTGCTAATGAGTTTTATTTAGTTCAAACGTTGGCTTGTCTAGAGGGTTCAACGTTAGACGCAGTCATGGCCCGAAGGTGGGATTTCGGGTCGTGACAATAGGAGTGTGAGGAGAGCTTTCAGAAGCTTAAGACAACTTTGACTACAGTCCCAATATTGTTATTGCCTACAGGTTTGCGGTCTTACACTATATATTGTGATGCGTCGCGGATTGGTCTTGGGGCGATGTTGATGCAGGACGGAAGGGTGATTGCCTACATATCCAGACAATTTAAGGTGCATGAAAAGAACTATCATGTCCACGACCTAGATTTAGCAGCTACTGTTCACGCCCTGAAGAATTGGCGGCACTATTTATACGGTGTGCCTTGTGAGATCTACACTAATCATCTGAGTTTGCAGCATATGTTCAAGCAAAAGGATCTTAACTTGCGTCAGCGGAGGTTGTTGGAGCTACTTTAGGACTATGATATCCCTATTTTACAACTCGGTGAAGGCAAATGTAGTAGCCGATGCTTTGAGTCGGGCGGAGAGTTTGGGGAGCTTGGCATATCTTCCTGTAGGAGAGACACCCTTAGCATTGTATGTTCAAGCCTTAGCCAGCCAGCTTGTGAGATTGGCTATTTCTGAGTTGAGCCGAGTTTTGTTTTGTGTGGTCTCTCGGTCTTCTCTTTATAATCGTATCAGGGAGCGTCAGTATGATGACCCCAACCTGCTTGTCCTCAAGGACACGGTCCAGCATGGTGATGCTAAAGAGGTTACTATTGGGGATGATGGTGTAGTGAGGATGCAGGGCAGGCAATCTGTGCCTAATGTTGATGTTTTGCATGAGTTTATTCTTCAAGAGGCTTATAGCTCGCGGTACTATATTCATTCGGGTGTCGCGAAGATGTATCAAGACTTGAGGCAGCATTACTGGTGGAGGAGGAAGAAGAAGGACATAGTGGAGTATGTTGCTCGGTGCCTCAATTGCCAGCAGGTGAAATATGAGCATCATCGGACGGTTGGTTGCTTCAGAAGTTTGAGATCCTGGAGCGGAAATGGGAACGGATTACTATGGATTTCATTGTTGGACTCACATGGACTCAGCGGAGGTTTGATGTAGTTTGGGTGATTGTTGGCTGACTAACTACATATTCTTCCGAGCAGCTGGCTCGATTCTACATCTGTGAGATCGTTAGGCTTAATGGCATACCAGTATCTATTATCTCTGATCGGGGTACGCAGTTTACATCATGGTTCTGGAAAGCCGCTACTAGAGTGGAGTTGAGCACGACATTTCACCCTCAGATGGACGGGCAATCAGAGCGCACTATTCAGATATTAGAGGATATGCTCCGTGCGTGTGTGATGGTGTTTTGAGGGTCATGGGACCATTTCTTTCCACTTGTGAAGTTTTCCTATAACAACAGTTATTAGTAAGAAACCATATGGCACCGTATGAGGCCATGTATGCTACGCGGTGTATGTCCCCAGTGTGTTGGTTCGAGCCGGGCGAGGCCAGATTATTAGGTAAAGACTTGGTCTAGGATTCCCTGGATAAGGTGATGGTGGGACAGGATCGACTTCGCACAACCAAGTCCAAACAGAAGAGTTATGCGGACCGGAAGGTTCGCGATGTAGAATTCATGGTTGGAGAGCGGGTCTTGCTTCAGGTATCGCCTATAAAAGGCGTTATGATGTTCGTAAAGAAAGGCAAGTTGAGCCCAAGGTACATTGGTCTTTTTGAGGTGTTACGGCGTGTTGGGGAGGTCGCTTATGAGATTGCTTTACTTCCCAGCCTAGCAGAAGTTCATCTGGTATTCCACGTTTCTATGCTCCGAAAGTATCACGGTGATCTGGCTCATGTATTGGATTTTAGCCTAGTCTAGTTAGACAAGGATCTATCTTATGTTAAGGATCCAGTGGCTATTATGTTCAGGCGGGACAGAAAGCTACGGTCAAAGAACATTGTTTCAGTAACGGCTAGTGGAGGGGTTAGTCGGTCGAGGAGGCGACATGGGAGACCGAGCAGGATATGCAGAGCCATTATCCTCATATTTGCACAACTTCAGGTATGTCTCTATACTCGTTCGAGGACGAACAATTGTTTAAAGAGGGGGAGGATGTGACGACCCGGCCGGTTTCCTTGAGAGTTACAGCCCATATTTCACATTACTTGCTTCCCCCATATCTATTTTTGCTATCGTGTCTTCCCGGGAAGTTTCATTTTTGTTTTTGGAAGTGTTTGGGACAATTAGTTCATAAACGGGAGCTTAAGCCTTAGGATTTGGACCGTAGTCAGAATTGTGTGAAGACGACTCCGGAATGGAGTTCTATTGGTTCCGTTAGCTCCGTTAGGTGATTTTAGACTTAGGGGCGTGTCCGGATTGTGTTTTAGAAGTCTGTAGCTCATTTAGGCTTGAAATAGCGAAAGCCAAACTTTTAGAGATTTTGGTCGGTTGTAGAATTTTTTATATCGGGGTCGGATTCCGATTTCGGAAGTTAGGATATGTCAGTAGGGTTGAATATGAATTGTGTGCAAACTTTGGGGTCAATGGACGTGGTTTGATATGTTTGTGCATCGGTTGTCGAATTTGGATGGTTCAAGTTCTTTAAGTTTGAATCGGAGGATGATTCGTGATTTTAGCGTTATTTGAGGTGGTTTGAGGGCTCGACGAAGTTCTTATGGTGTTTTAGGACTGGTTGGTATGTTTGATTGATGTCCCGGGGGCCTCAGGGGAGTTTCGGATTGTTAACAGATTGAGTTGGGACTTATAGAATTTGCTGAAGTTGCTGCACCTGGTGTAATCGCACCTGCGCACTCTGGGCCGTAGGTGCGGAGCCGTAGAACCAGCCATGGAGCCGCAGAAGCGGAATCGACCTTGTCCAGCTGGGGCCACAGGTGCGGCGAGTGGTCCGCAGAAGCGGTAGGGGACCGCAGGAGCAGGCTCGCAGGTACGGCCTAGTGCTCGCAGATGCGGTCCCATCCCATTTAAGTTGTTTTCGCACCTGCAATGTATTTTCCGCAGGTGTGATACCACAGAAGCGGGTTGACTACAAGTGCGGTTTGACTAGCAGAAAAGACCTAAGTGCGAGGGTTAAAATTAATTTCTTCATTTTTGGACTTGAGAGCTCAGAAATTTGTGATTCTTCGAGGGATTTTCAGAGAGAGCTTTGGGGTAATGATTCCTAACTTGTTTTTAGTTGTATTTCGTTGATATATAGTTGTTTTCTTCATTAAATTAAGGAAAATGGATGAGAAAGTTGGTAAAATGGGGAAAAGGTCTTTAAACGAATTTCTGAGTTTTGATTGGGATTTAGACATCGGATTTGGATAATTTTTGTACGAGTGAACTCGTGAGTGACTGGGTGTTCATATTTTGTAACTTTTACTCGATTTCGAGACGTGGGCCCGGGGAGGCATTTTGGGACGAATTTCCAAATTCTTGCCTTAGCTTTGATTTCAGTATCTAGATTATTTCCTTGTAGTTGTATTTATGTTATGTAATTGATTTTGGCTGGATTTTGGCCATTCGGATTTGCATGGAAAAAGCACTTTTACAGATTTATTGAGCTTGGGTCGAGTTAAGTGGCTTGCCTAACCTTGTGTGGGGGAACCACCCTCAGGATTTGCTACTGTTTTTTTTTTAGATATGAGCGGCGTGTACGTGAGGTGATGAGTACGTACGCGGACTAATTGTTGTAAAAATCCAATTACTACTAAGTAATGACATGTTTTTCCTTCTTATTTGAATCTTATAAGCATGTGTAGTATCCTATTAGACTAAAATAGCATGCCTAATTTCCTTAACTATTATCTGAACTACGTGCACCGTGTTTAGTGAATTTACCCATTTTTCCTTAACTTGTACATAGGTTGAATTGTAGGATTTCGTGTTGTAATTATTGAATTCTATTGCTTGGGCTGCATATTTACGTTGGGACTATGGAACGGTATTCCGGGAGTTCCCTCTGTTCTGCATATTTACTTTGGGACTACGGAACGGTATTCCGGGAGATCCCCATGTCTTGCATATTTACTTTGGGAGTATGGAACGGTATTCTGGGATATCCCCCTGCACATTTACGTTTGGGACTACGAGACCGTATCTCGGGAGATCCCCTACTGTATTTATGTGTACTGAGTTGTTGCCTTCTATGATATCTTTATTGTTAAATTTCCGTCTTTATTTTACTGCAATATTTCAGTCTTGCCTTGCTTTATTATTTATATGGAAATAGGGCTCCAACCTGACCTCGTCACTACCCGACCGAGGTTAGGCTTGGCACATATTGTTTATCGTTGTGGTGTACTCACGCCCTTTCGTGCACATTTTTTTCGTGTGCAGATCCAGGTTTTTCTTACCAGCCGAGTTCATAGTGAAGTTGCTGCTTCTAGAGACTTCAAGGTACATCTGCCCGCGCCCGTAAATCCTCGGAGTCCCCCTTTATCCCCTCATGTTCATTTTTCCCTCATTTCTATAGACAGTGATGTATAGAACAATTAGGACTCGTAGAAGTTTGTGACTTACGGTGTTCCGGATCTTGGGAGTGTTATGTGCATTTTGGGAGTTGATTATTATATATGTCGAGCAGCATCTAAATTGCTTATATACATTACCTATTACTGTTAGTCATTAATTTTCATGTTCGTTTCCGCAAAGTGTTAGGCTTACCTAGTTGTAGTGACTAGGTGCCGTCACGACAATTCACGGAGGGAGAATTTGGGTCGTGACAGATGCGTGGTACTTGTGAGTCAAATCTTGAGGCGAGGATGTTACATTATTGTGCTTAGTCTATTTTAAATACTCTTGGTGTGATGAGTTAGGAGAGTTGTTTAATAAGGTCGTGTCTATATAAAGTATAGTTTGAATGCTCGAGGGAGATCAAGGGTTTAGGTGTAAGGTGTTGATGGTAGGCTATAATATCGTGTTTAGTCAACTTTTACAATCAAATTTATTGCACTTTAATTGAGTGTAAGATTTTATTGCTAGTGTTTTGCACTAATTGTGTGTTTTATGCCTTGTGGGAGTGATTTCGATCTATTTCGATGTTATGGAATGAATTCAAGTAATTTGGAGCTTTGGAGTCTAAGTAAAAGCTCAAGTAATTAAGTCGGGATTGTGTTCGGGGATCAACGGACGCTAGTGCACTTAAAGAACGAAACGAAGAATCAGGTAGGACGCCACCCACATGCGCGTGTGAGCATTGGGCGCGCATGTGAGGAAGAACAGTGGCTAAAGTGCGCGGACATATGCGCTAGCACACTCCCAAGTGCATGGTCGCGAACGTCCAACTTCGTAAAGTGTCCTATCTAGCGTAGGATAAGGTGTTTTTGTTTGGGCCCGAACCTACTTGGTATATATACATGGAAAACGGTATTTTTGGGACTTTTGACATATCTAAGACCTAAGGAGGCTAAGGAGAAGTTGGAGAAGGAAGAGCACAAGGAATCCACCATTCAATGTCAACTCAAGACAAGGGTTTGGATTGTTTTATGTTTTTCTTTACTTTAAACGTTGTATTGATAAATTACTCCATATCCATGGAGTAGTTCTCTTTAAGGTTTGATGGATTTTCTGTATTGATACTTGTTTGTAGATAATTAACTCAAGTTTTACGTATTGAATCGTTTTGGATGTTCTAACCGTTGCATCTAAATTCCCTTGTTAATATAATCGTGAGAGGCATAACTTGTGATATTTTTGCATTATATTATGTTAGTTGAAGTCATTAACTCTTCTTAGTAATCGGAAGAGGCTAGTTGAATTGTGGATTAAACTTAGTTAGGAGGATAATCGAAAGAGGTTCTCTTAAAGACGAATCCACTATGAATTCTTGCATATCTTCACGTACTTAAAATTGGTTCATCTTGTGAGGTGGAGACTTAATCGATAAAGGAGTTTTTACTATTCAATTTAACTAATAACCAAGTGAATTCAAGAGACTCACTTGAACATTAGAAGTGAATTATCTAGAGTTAAATCCCAAACATTTGTCTTGCACCTATCGCATCAACCCTATCTTCCCCCAATTGATAAACTCCTTTGCTTAATACTTGCATTGATCATCATTAGTCGATAGTTTAGACTCTTCGTTAATAATATTTTAAATCACATAAATCTGCATTGTTGATCATCCTGGATAGCAATATAGTTACATACTACGATAATACTGTTTAACTCCAATCCCTGTGGATACAATATTATAATATACAATATTCGACTAGCGAGCATATTTATTGTGTGTTTTGAGCTCGCCATTGACACAAGAAAGAACCTTACTAGGATCCGAAACATCTAACCTCACGAACTTGTCAGCCAAGAACTGAAGATCCATGGCCAATGGTGTCTCCACTTCTGGTATAAATGACAAGCTACATATGCTCCCTGCCTTCCTACTCAAGGCATCAACCACTACATTGGCCATTTCCCGATGATATAATATGGTGATATCATATTCTTTAAATAACCGTAGCCACCTCCCCTGTCTCAAGTTAAACTCCTTTTGCTTGAATAGATGCTGGAGACTCTGATCATTAGTGTAGACCGTGCATGTCATACCATATAGATAGTTCCTCCGAATCTTGAGCACGTGAACAATGGATGCTAACTCCGAATGATGTGCATGGAAATTCTTCACATGGTCCTTCAACAAACGAGACGTGTAGGCAATCACCCTACTATCCTACATCAATATCGCGCCAAGTCAATACCCAATGCATAATAATACATAGTGTAAGACCTCGAACCTGTGGGCAATACCAAAACTGGGTTGTAGTCAAGGAGGTCTTGAGCTTTGAAAGCTCTCCTCACACTCATTGCACCATCTGAAAAAAGCGCCTGAGTAAATTTGGTCAATAGGGCTGAAATGGAGGAAAAACCCTCCACGAACCGGCGATAGTAACCCGCCAAACCAAAAACCTCTAAATCTCTGTAGCTTAAGTAGGTCTAAGCCAGTTCTGAACTGCCTCAATCATCAAAGGATCTACCTTGATTGTTACACCCCATGTTTTTGTACGTGAGAGTACATCGTAAGTCAATTAATGTAAGCTCAGAAATAAGATTATATTGGATGGAATATAAAGTAAGTTAATCATGTTACATTGGAGTTTAATAATATTTAATATCATGAATAACGAGTACCAAGAGGGTTGGAAAGCTTAGAAGCTAAACCAATTGAAGAAAATAAGTGCCGTCGAAAGTCGACGAGTTTGGAATGTTATAACATGTACTTTAGGATGAGACTATGGTTCATTACATGATAAGGAGGTTATTCTATTAGTTAATTTTTATCGTATGATAGTTGTGTTCTACATTTTGATGTCAAGCAAGTTGTGGAACAAAAGTCGGCAAAGGTCTTCACAAGTTACACTCATAATGTGCTGAATATTAGGTCAAATGTCACTGTGATTTTCTCCCAATATACATGGAGTTATTGGATTATCTACCACCCAAATTTAAGATCTATGAGTCTAGTTTCAAATTCATTAAACCGTTAATCTATACAAGGTAGGAGTAGAGAGATATTTGCAGTTTTGCGAGACTGCGCAAAAATCATAAGTGACAAGTAGGTGGATCACTAGAGCTTTTTGAGAAATACATTTCATGTGTTGTACGAGGTATTATTGGGACGTATTATATACCAAATTGAAGGTCTTGGAATTTATTTTTAAACTCTCTTAACCGTTCATTCATACGACATCGGGATAAAACGATATAAGCGTCGGAAGATGGACCAATCCTAGGATACCAAGCTAGCACCTCTTTGACTTTCCAAACTTGATATATACAAACCATAGGTCGGCTTTCTCTTCATTATTCATCATAGAACGACCAGAGAACACCCATAAACATAACCTCAAGCTATATTCTAGGGTTTCAAAGAGGAATATCATCCCAGGCATGAAATCGAGAAGAAATAACATCAAAACGATCCCTACGATATAAGTGTCATTATACAGCCTCTCCATTTTCTTTGTAGTTAGAGTTTTGGAAGTTACTTCATAGTTAAAAAACGTCTAATATCTGTATTTAAGTGCTTAAATATCAAGTAAGGTTGATAAATGTGTTTCCTAATAGGTAGAACTCACGGGACGGTGATCGGAAGCCGTGAGTTCGAGTTATTTGACTTGTAGCGTACTGTTTTGTGTTGCTGTTGGGCTGCGTGTTTTACTAATGTTTTGTGGAGTTTTGGAGGAGGAAGGGTGTGGAGAAACACCATATAGATTTATGGTTTTTATCTGGTCGTTCGTTGTAACATTTCCGGGACGTTTGACACGACTACGGTGGTCATCTTATGTATGAAGTGATTAGGTTGTGTGTGGACTGTTTTGGGAGGCTCAATATGATTATTATTGATGTTGTTTGGGCTGTTTGGTGATTGTTTCGACTTGTGTTAAGTCATATATATAGGGGAGGTGGTGTCCGTTTCATAGTAAAATAGGTTGTGCTCAATACATAATAGTTATGACGCTTAAACGATAACGATAGTGTCGTTTCTCTCATTGTAGGTTAAGGAGTTGTGACATTTGCGTAGCTTGAGGTTGGGGCAGTATATACAAGGTATGTGAGTCTATCCCTTTCCTTCTTTTACACGACTCCGATTGTACGTAATGCAAAGAACGAGCTTCCAAAGATACTCTACTCTTAGAAGCTAGCAGTACTTACAATGTTTTCCTTCTTATGGAACAATTTATGTTGAGGTTGCTTCTCTTATTCTTATGTTATCAATGTTGTTGGTACTTCTTGATTCTTATAAGATTCTCGATAAAGAGTTATCCCTAATGATGTGTACGAAGAATATCGACCTTACGTCACTTCGAAATGTTCAGAACATGATTCCAATGAGTCTTGCATGCATTATATATATGTATCTATTTTACTCTACCGATTCGCGCTATAGTAGATCGGGTATGGCACCTAATGTGCAACCACTGATCAGTTGGGTTTACCAAGTCCTCTTTGAGGCTGGGTATGATATGATGATGATGATGTCCACAGAGGTGAATGTTCTATGATGATGATGATACCCACAAAGGCGGATGTTTTAAAAAGATTATGTGTATATATGTATCATGCATTTCATGTTACTGTCTCTTAGAAGCACTCAGATGCTACAGGTTGTATCTCCTACATATCTCTTTACATTACTGTTCTTATTTATGCTTTACTGCCTTACATACTCATCACTTTATTCGTACTGACGTCCTTTTTATTTGTGGATGCTGCATGTCGTGCTGCAGGTCCTGATAGACAGGTAGACGCAGCTTCCCCACCATAGTAGGCTTTTCTGTTCAGCGGTTATAGGCGAGATCCCTTCTCCGGACTTGCCGTGGTCTTGGTATGCATTTTGTTGTAGATGTTATGGGTATGTCGGGGCCCTGCTCCGGCTATGTTGCATTCCTTATTCTTCTTTAGAGGATCATAGACAGGTGTCGACTCATGTATAGTTTGGTATGCCTTGTTGGCTAATTTTTGTTGTATATTCTTTCATGGCAGCGTTGTAGCTCGTACCGTTTATGTAGTTTCTTAGCAATCTAGTCATCCCATGTGATGTATGTTCATGATCCATATCTACCATTTTATTGATCTCGTTATCCCTTAAAGATAATAAAGAAATATAGATAAAATGTACGTTGGTGCTCGACAAATATGGCCCAGGTGCTAGTCATGATCCTCCAGTTTGGGACGTGACAAACTTGGTATTAGAGCAGGTCTTTCCTAGGGGTTCTCTATGAGCCGTGTCTAGTAGAGTCTTGTTTATGGGTGTGTTGTGCACCACACTTATAAGCAAGAGGCTACATGGCATTTAATACTGTTACTCTTTCTTCTTACTCTAGATCGTGTGGTAGAGCTCAATCGTAAGAGCTCAATTTCCTCAATTATATCTTATTTATAATACGACGATGCATACATCTTGAAAGATGGATGGTAAGAGATTGCAATGTTGTTGTGGAAGAGTTGAGTCAGAGGAACTCAATTTCGCATCATGCTTATGATGAGTAAATGTGAGAGCTTCAGCAGATCATGTGTGTACTAAGATATGTTAGTTTCTTAATAAGGAGCTCTAAGGAAAGAATATCTATCTACCCATATGGTAAAAGGAAATAAGAGAATCAGAAGGTAGATACGAGTTTTAGCAAGTAAAAGAAGCAAGATAAAGAAGGGTACGAGGTACCTAGTTAATAAAGATTATCAGTATTTATAATTCGGGCAGAGAAATATAAGCATATCTACAATTGTCCATACCAATCTCAATTATGCCCTATGGCAGCTAATTGAAATAATTTAAGAGAAGGATAGGATATCAGGATCCAGCTAGGGTTAGAGTAACCGAAAATTGTGGATAGATTGTTATCATTATTTAACATTTTTGAAGGGTAGTGCAGAACATGGTAATAATTCTCATTTGGAGATAGCCATATGGTCACTCTAGAATAGAACAGTTAGATATGAATACTAGAATATTCAAAAATTTCAGAAGATAGGCACTAGGATCCTGGAAGGGATAAATATTTGCCTTAGTATGACTCCAGCCACTAGTAAAAAAAATAAAAAAGAAGAAGAATGTTAGGCGTCCCGAAGACCCAGTGATATGAAGCAAGGGGAGCTAAATGTGAAAGAACGTCATGTTGAAGTCTTTATAATAGGGCGATAGACAGAGATATTAGCATGAAAATAAGAAGAGAGTAAATGAAACATTATGAGTAAGAGGTGATAAATGAGTGATAACGGTAAATCAAAATATGGTATAATGATAGAGTCTTTAGTCAAGTGAAGGAAAAAAATGATAGGAGACAGGCCTTGAGACAATACAAAAGTATAAGCCATAAAGCCATACCCTCATTTCGAGAAAGGAGTTGGTGACTCACATGTGATTACCATAAGGAAAAGTTAGACCCCCCAAGTAATAGAAATTAGTATGGGATAGTGAACAAGAAAAAAAAATCGAACATGAATTAGGGATCAAAGGAATTGGTAATAGTCGACGTCGTTTCAAAGATAGTGTTTCGACAATAATAGAATGAACAATAGAAGAATAACCTTTAAAGGGCATTCACGAAGACGCTTACCTAAAGCAAGCACTATGCGGGAGGTCACTCAGTCCGGGCCGTCGAAGTATAGCCACACCCTTTAGCTACTTTACCGTCTATGTAGCTGCCGATGAAGCCAAGATCTTCCCTAGTAGTTGCATCTTTTTTGTGCCTCCGGGCAGGCCTTGCTTCATCGTGAATATCTTCGTCCCTCGAGGATCCCTTTGCGCTTGTTATCATTCCTCAGCTCCGAAGCCGACGGTCCTTCCTCCACTCCGAGAGGGCATGGTCTCATCTCAGAAAATTATCCAATGCCTGCGATAAAGGAGTTAATACACACAGAGGAAAGTATTCCTCGAGAAAGTAACCACACAACACATACCGTGGTGTTTAGCTTTCCATCTGCCATTCGATAGATCTCGCCACTTGCATTCGTCATAAGTCGAGCAAGCTGCCAATTATTGAGTCCAATCCAGAACACCGTGGACCTCATTTGGCATCCACAGAATCGGTGTGGAGAAAGAAAAAGAAATATTCTCATGAACCCTGGAAAAGTTGAGAACAAAAGGAACTAAAATACGACATAGTACTTACGTTGAAAGTTCCACTTTTTGGGGATTGGCAGGAACTTCGCAGGAATGATGTCAATAGTCCTCACTCGGACAAAATAGCTCATCTATCCTCGGTCTTGATCCTCGTCGTCACTGGAAATGAAAGGCTTGGTGATCAGCGTCCTAATCTGATTAGACCTCGAAAATGCAGAGGCCAATACAATCTCATGAGGTGGCTAAGAGTGAACTCTAGCTCAGCCTTTTCAGTGAAAAACCTTATCATCACCACGATCCGCCAGAAGAACGGATGGACCTGAGCCAAATTCACTCGATATCTTCGGCAGAACACGAGCACGAGTCGGTCGAGAGGGCTCAACGTAAAAGGGTACGTGTATACGTTCAGAAACCCCTCTACGTAGGCCATAATATCTTCTCCTCGAGAGGGTATCTGCAGCATCACCTTTTCCCCCCATCCACAATCTCTCTTCACAGCCTCGAGGTGTCCCTCTTCTATTGATCGAATGAACCTCGAGGCATGTTCTCGATGGCCTGAAACATCAAGAGGTCTCTCTAGGGTAAAGTCTTTCATCGAGATGAAACAACTCGAGGTTAGCTCACCCAATGCCGGCGGTGTACCACCGACTAGGTGGGAAACAGAGGTGGAATTTTCCTCTTCCTGGTGAGCGAATTTGGGCATGGCAGCCATGACTCCTTTGAAACAAGAAAAAGTAGGTGAAAACTCAGGCAAAAGCTCAAACTAAAATGACGGAAGAAAAGCAAATATATATAGGAAGAGAGGCGAATATTAATATACTCTGATAGCCAATCAGCTTTGACAAGACAATTATGACTTTTTGGGAAATGTACCGATGGGGCCACCTCGGTCACTTCACCATCATGTCATGAGAATGACGTTATCGAGCGTTTACCAATCCGACCTCAAGAAGGTGTGCGATTGAAATCGGAACAGACCGACCTCAAGGGTCTCTGTCACTCTGAGATCGAGCTCAAAGGAGTTTAATTCAAATTCGAAGTTTACATAAACGCTAAAGGGAGAACTTTGAAGACATAAATAAAGGATTCCTTTGCATCCCAAAAATATATTTACAGAAGAGCATTTACAAACTCCCGTGCGGAGCCGATGTACAAAAGAAGAAATAAAAAGAGCAAAGTGGCATATTCTTCATCCTTGCTACTTCTAGAGTCGCTTGCAGAGCCCTCATCTGAAGTAGTCGGAAATGCCAATTCCTCTTCCAAGGCCTTGGTTTCCTCGATCACGACAGAGAGGTCGAAACTCTTGGCATGTACTTCCTCAAAGGTTTGTCTCCGAGCTTCCAAATGGGTGTGAGCAACGACGTGAGCCAGTTTGAGCTCGGCCTCTTCAGATATCTCCCTGGCCCGATTATTTACGGCGGCAACATCGTCATTGCACGAGGATACGAATGCATCGACCTTAGACTTGGCCGTGGATAATACGGCAGCTGACTCAGCATGCAGGTCTTCAAATTTGTGAACCTCATGTTCAGCACCTCGAAGAAGACCCTGAGTCGAGGCTAGCTCTTCCCGGAGACTATCCCTCTCCGAGACCGCGCTATCATTGTGTTGTTTCAACTCAAGGATCTTAGCATCTTTGACCGGGATCTCTTCCCAAAGTTGCCCCGCCAGGGCATCCTTTTGCTCAATCTGCAAATGCCGAGTAAATGTGATGAATACCAAGTTATGACGATAAAAGACAAGCTCATGAATGCTAAACTACCTGCTCGATAAAGTTTGCCCGCTTCTGGAGCGCCTTCTCCGAGCTTGCCCGAAGATCTATCAATTCCTCTTCCTTTCGGGCATATGAAGTCTTCAACTCATTCAACTCTGACGCGAGTTTCTAGACCTCCTAATCACGATGAGTCAGCTCATCTTGTAGTTTGGAAAAGGCCAGGTCATACAACTTCGTAACCTATAGTGCAAAGGAAATAAGTTAGAGAGTCAAGGGTCAAAACTAAAAATTCAGCAGTTGTGTCAAAAAGAACACCTATTTTTGGAGCCTCTCAGCCTCCTCGAGAGCGATAGGGGCATCGAGATTGGAATCCTCATCAATGAACAACTCGTCCTTTGCCCGAGAGGCCCCGACATCGGGAGCTTCCCTGTTCTGGGAATCCCGTATCTGCCCTGGTGAAAATGATGGGCCCGATTGAAAATTGTCCATGGAATCAACCTCTATTGGGGCTTCCTTTCTCCCTCGAAGAACCTCAGAGTTGGGTCCTCCAAACTCACCAACCAAGGACTCATCGGCAGATATTTTGTCCTGTCCAAGGGTTGGCTCGGGGACTCCACCCACACCCTCCTCGAGGGTCTGCTCAAGACAAGGTGGGTCCGCATCGGTCACCTCCGACTCAACAGTCTTATGCCCAGCAACGTTCGAAGCATCAGCACTTCGTCTTGCCCTTTGTACAACAGGGAAATTGTCATCATCTTCTTTTTTAGTAAGAAGACTTTCTGCTACTTCCGAAGTCAAGACCATGACATTGGTCTTAGGCTTTCGAGCCTTAGGTTTCTTTGATTTTGGAGACTCCGTCGGCGCCCCCTTCTTCCTCATTTTGTCCTTGGCGGGTTTCTGGGTCTCTTCTTTTCCAGGAGGGGGAGGTCTCATTGAAATGGCTTCCCCGAGGCCTGCAGAAGCATGAAATATCAAACATATCGCCGTGAACTCTGCTTATAAGGAATTTGTATGTAACAACGATGAGGGCATACCATGATTCATGGCCTGCCATCGCGTCTTGGCAAAATCACGCCAAATGCGCTATTTATTTGGGGAGGCGTAGTCCAAGAGTTTCACCCATCCTGGGAGGTCCTTGACCGCACCGGGGAACCACACAGTGGCTATGCAATCAGAGGAAAATCAATTCAAAAGAAAGGAATTAGTTCAATGGTGGAAGAAATGTCATTCATATGATAAAATACTCTCGGTGTACCAACAGTTACGTCTCATATTCCATTCCTACGGGAGTGGAATCTTCTCAGCAGGGATAAGGTCCGAGGTTCTAAATCAAACAAACTGGCTCATCCATTCCTATTCATTGTCTTTGTCGATGCAGGAAAAAAATGCTTTAGCAGATCGGTGTTGTAGCTTGACTAAGCCCCATCGATAGAGTCGAGGGCTGTACAATCTGATCAGATGTACGAGGGTGAAAGCCTTTCCCTCGACCATGCTAGAGAAACATCTAATCATATAGACAATTCTACAAAATGAAGGATAAGTTTGACCAAGCGTCACTCGATACTAACGACAGAAATCGAGGATCACCAGATCTATCGGTGGAGAAGAAGAATCTACGGGTCCTAAGGTGAAAGGATAGGTATATACGCTGAGAAAGCCAGCTTAATGTATGATTATACTTTCTTCCGATGGAGGTATTTCCACCTGCACCGTCTCCCCCCAGCGGCAATCTATCTTTACCCTCTTTACGTCGGTCACTACACTTATGTACCGGGACATGGGCTCGCATCGGCCCGCTATCTAGGAAGGTTTATCAATTTTAAAATCGGAGGATGTCTCGAAGGGACCAACAATGCGCTCCTCGATACAGGGAGGTGCTTTTTTTCCCTTATACGGGCGTGATGAAGAAGTGGTTTCCTCTTTATTAGGGATCGTTTTAGAAATTTTGGCCATGGATATTACAAAGTTCCAGAGCGAGAAGATGAAAAAGTGAACGCATAAGAAGGAAGAAGGAAGGAGACTGTTAGCAAAGATGTGAAGGCTTGAAGGTATTGTAAAATTTTAAATGATAGGAAATTTAAGAGTTTATAAGAATCTTTTAAGCATGTAGGGGGAGTGGAAAAGTTGGTCAATAGCGGTTCATGGGCTTTTCGAGAGTTGTGTTGATTGCGACCGCAGTACAACCTTTTTGTCACATCATTTAATGATCTCACGTGGCTGACGTCATGATGGGTATATCGAAGAGGCAAGAATTCAAGACCGTTTCTTATCATTTCATTCTAAGAAACGCGAGGACTATCTTTGTATGGCCATAACCGAAAGGCTCGATTTTGAGGCCACTGTAGCATTCCGCGCCAAACCTCGAGAAGCTCGGAGCAGGGTTCGAAGCTTGACTCCGAGGGAGCATATCAAAGGTTCCCTGTGCTTTACCACGGGGTAGTACAAATCGATTACCATCGTGGAAAGGCGGGAAAGTACCAAGAACACGTGGTTAGAGCTGACCAAGTCTGCAAGAATAGTACAAATTCGTACTAAGACGTTAAATTTGTGTACCAATAGTGATTCTTTTGTAATAATTATACATTTACTATGTTGGGATTCCTCCTCCTATATAAAGGGGACCCTTGTCATTTTGTAACATACATGATATTCAATACAACAACAACATTCTTTGCTATTTTTCTAAATGTGATCAACAATTGCTCTATAGATTTATTGCTCTTCATTCATTGCACTCGTTAATTGTTCTTCATTTATTTCTCATTAGTTTCCATTAAAGGGAATCTCGCGGCCTCCAATACTATTATTACCTCATTGATTGCTCGTTACTGAGCATACCAGTCCGACCTCGAGGCCCGTCTCCAGCAAGCTCGAGGCCCCGCTCCAATGATTTCGAGGCCTAGCCTATTAACAGCTTGGTTTGCATATCACTACTTTTTCTTGCTCTTATCTTACTTTCCTTACTCACACTTAGCATATATCGCCTAACAACTAGATGTAAATAAATCACACATTTTTAGAACCACAAAATCAAATATAATTGTCATTACCATTTTCAAGGTAAACAAAGTGTTACTCTTATAGGTAGTATCTCCATTCTGCCAGGTCATGTCTTAAACAATGTCCTTCATGTGCTAGATTTTAAATATAATTTATTATCCGTTCATATGTTTTTTGTCCAATTCAAGCATGATGTTCTACTCAAATCTAGTGGGTGTCTGTAGCAGGGCCTTTCAATGAGGATTCCTCATGTTTTTGGTGAAGTTAGAGAAGGTCTCTACCTGTTAGAACCCACTAGTTTCTAGTCTAGAAGTACGCTTAGTAATGATGTAATTCCATTTTCAAAAGGAAGAAATTCCAGTTTCAGGTCTGCTTTAGGTTCCAAATCAGTTCATGTTAATGTGATACTTGATGTAAAGCTTTGGCATGAAAGGTTGGGTCATGTTCCAATTTCAACAATGAAACATTTACATTTCTTTCATTATGCTTCAAATTATGATTTTATTTGTGATATTTGTATTAAGGATAAAAATACTAGGAATCATTTTCTTATCAGTAGCATAAAATCCAAGCATGTTTTTGATCTTATACATATTGATACTTGGGGACCTAACAAATCTAGCACTTATAATGGTTTCACATATTTCCTCACTATTTCTTATATTGATTTCAAATATTTCCTCACTATTGTTGATGACTACAATATAGGAACTTGGACATTCTTGTTGAGTACTAAAATCAATGCTTGTCCTATGCTTAAAAGTTTCCTATCTATGGTGGAGAGACAATTCAATGTAAATGTTAAGATGATAAGATCTGACAATGCTTTGGGATTGGGAAAGGGGACACAAGAAGCAGATTTTCTTGCATCAGAAGGGATCATACATAAGTTAACTTGTGTTGGTTCTCCTCAACAAAATGGATGTCACGACCCAAACCAATGGGCCGCCACGAGTGCCCGAGTCCTACCTGTCGAACACCCTTAAGCATGCGACTAAGATATAAACATGAATAATATCTACTAAATTATGAGAATAACATGCGTGAGGAAAACTTGTCAAAAAGACATATATACATATACGTGTGGAATACAATGGGCGAGCCGGAAAGGCTGCTATAGGAAACTATATACCCAAAAATGAAAGTCGACAAGGCTACATCCTATCCATCTATACATAATTGTCTACAGACCTCTAATAGAAATACAATTGTACAAAGACGGGACTAAGCCACGCCATACCCATATATATATATATATATATATAAGCATATCGTACCAAAATCAAAAGCATCACAGGATCAAGTGAAGCACGCCAACTCTCGCTGATCAAGGATCTTCAAAATGGGGGTCGTAGTCTTGCATGCTTACACTTGAAGGCATGAAATGCAGGCCCCGGGAAATAGGGCATCAATACGAATAATGTACTGAGTATGTCAGGCATGAAAATCAGTACATAAAAGACATAGATGAAACATGGAATAGAGAAATCCATTTGTAAGTCTGAATAACTTTGTAAATTCTGAAACATTTATGATGTTATGCACGTGCATATAAATGTCTTGTCGTGCATAAGTATAGGTGTACATAACATCATCAAGACTCTGAGGGCATCTTATCATATCGCCTCGGCCACTGTGGGAAACATCATCAACATATACCAACTGATCAGGTGGTGGTGCGTATATAACGCCGTAACCTTTTTCCATACCCCATATACATATATACACATATATAGGCGTATATAACGCCATCTGGTCATGGGTCAATGTACATGTATAAATAAATGAAATTCTTAAAAATATGTTAATAATAATCAATAGTCCTTTCGTATAAACATTATCAACTACGTATTATCCTGAGACCCATGAACAGAAGATATAATAATATGTCACATGGGGAATAAAAAACACAGATACCCCTAGTATTTCTATGAATAGAGTCATTTATGAAAACTGTGTGTTTGATCATTTCTTCTTGTATCATTTGGATCATGCCAAAAAGAAAGAAGGGATAGCCTTAATATACCTGGAGTAGGGAAATATCCGTATGATATTCTTGGAAAAGGTTGCATCGTACTCATTTAGAATCGCAAAATTATATGTTGCTATGATTTTAATAATTCTCGTTGGATTATTGTGTAGGAATTTGAAGGATCACGTTGCTAGTGTAAGGTTTATAATTTGATGGAAGTGTTGTTGAGAATGAAATTTGAAAGGTTAAGGAAAGGCTAACGTTCTAACTCTGAGTGTATTGCCTTGATATTAGAAATTTTAGAATATGATTGTAGTATCTTGAGAAAGAACTTGTTGAACCTCATCATAATGCTAACGTCCCACTTCTCATTAAAGTATTGTTTTGTATGGAAATTCCTTGAAATGAAAGGCCTTGTATTTGGCATATTAGGTTGCCATCTAATAAAGAATGAAAAGAGTCATAGCTTTAGGAAGGGCTTTCTTCCACGTGGGGGTGTGGGTGGGGTGGGGGTGGGGGTGGGAAACTTTGATCTTTATCCACTTATAAGGTAATTAGGTAATGCCTCGTTATCCGGTAATTAACCAATTACCTGCATAATTAAGAATTGTCTCAATTACTTACAATTATACTTATTTTTAATACACTTTATACATCATTCTATCATGGTCATATGGTACCTTGTATGGTACTAGTCCATAAATATCGAGTATTATCGCTCGACCCGTATTTTATCCCAAATCGGCAACCTTCAACGAAACTCGTTTTCTTTAATTCGTGTACCCTTTATCCTTCTTGACACATACTTATCGTTTGTTATAAATAGCATAAATACTCTAACCTCAAGATAATCTCATCCTCGAGTCTACATCGATTAACTGAAGACAAAACTTTAACGTATGAAAACGCGAGATGTAACAATGAAATTGCTGAGAGGAAGCACAAACATCTCCTAGAGGTTGAAAAGGGATTAATGTTCTAGTATAAACTCCATATATCATATTGGGGAGAGTCTATTTTGACTATAACACACATCATAAATAGACTGCCTTCCACAGTCCTGAATGGGAAACACTCTATTTGAAGTCCTTTTCGAACAAAAGCTTAAATATGAATATTTGAGGAATTTTTGGTGCCTATGATATGCTTCTACTTTAACAAAAGGAAGAAGAGAATTTGATGAGAGAGAAACAACTTCAGTGTTGATTTGATATCCTTTGAATAAATAAGGATACAAGCTGTTAGAACTGGAAACGAAGAGGATTTTTGTCTCCAGAGATGTTAAACTTTTTGAGTCAAATTTTCCTTTTGCCAAAGTTAAACCTACCCACAACCCTATATTTTCCGATTCCCCTCTTTCTTTGGAATATATCTCCCCTCAAACTATACAAGCAGACACACCATCTCCAGCAGATATAAATCATCACAATCCAACCTCTCTACAATCACCTTCTTTTCAACATAACTCTTTTGATTCATACGTCACATTCACTTCTCATGAGCATGTTTCTCATGTCCCTTACAATAGTCTTCAAATAAACCCAACCAAATCTCATGTTTCTGCACCTAGACAGGAAGCTTCATTAAGTAGGTCTAATAGAATCACACAATAGCTAGTGTATCTTAATGACTATCTGTGCAACAAAATCATGTTTATTGATTTGGATAGGGCATTTTTTTCTCACCCAAATAGGCCTAGTACCTATTCCTTTTCATCTCTAACTATCAATAATCAACATCTCATCCAATCCCTGTCTATTTCAAGTTAACCTAGTAGTTATGCACGTGCTTCTCAACATCCAGGTTTGAGAAAAGCCATGGAATCAAAAATTCAAGCTCTACAAGACAACCACACTTAGGAAGTGGTTGAGTTCCCTAAAGGGAAGAAGCCATTGCCTTGTAAATGGGTTTATAAGGTTAAGCACTTATCTAATGGAACCATTAAAAGACTAAAAGCAAGATTTGTAGTAAAGGGGATATCCAAAGAGAGGGAATAGACAATAGTGAACCATTTTCCCCAGTAGTGAAGATGACAACTATACGGTGTCTTCTTACTATTTCATCCAAAAGGGGTTGGAATGTGTCTCGGTTAGATGTGAATAATTCATTTTTACATGGAGACCTACAAGAGGAAGTGTACATGAAATTTTCAGCAGGACTCACCCCTCCTAGTCCTACACCTGTTTGTCTATTGAAAAAGTCTTTATATGGATTGAAGAAAGCTTCACAGCAGCGGTATGCTTGGCTTGCAAGGGCATTAAGTTACAAAGGTTACTCATCATTATTGAATGATTATTCTCTGTTTTTCAAGGAAACATGAGGTCTCATATTTATTTTTACAGTCTTTGTTGATGATATATTATTGACAGGGGATGATATACAAGAAACTCAAAGCATCAAAGAATTCCTCAACTCTGAATTCAAGGTAAAGGACTTAGGAGACATACATTATTTTCTTGGACTATAAATTTTGCGAGAAAGTAGGGGTTTTATTATCAGTCAAAGAAAATTTACCTTGGACATGCTCAACGAGTTTGATGTCTCTCATTTGCCTCGTGTAACTTCTCCTCTGGATCCATGTTCTAAACTTCAAGCAGACGATGGGACTCTCATGGACAATCCAACTCTATATCGGCACTTGGTTGGCAAGCTGGATTATCTCACCAACATATGCCCATATCTCTCCTTTGTTGTTCTCACTTTGATTCAATACATGTAACGCCCTTTCTTGTCACATTTCTTTGCAGCTTTAAGGGTTCTTAAATATCTGAGTGATGATCCTGGAAAAGGGATTTTTTTATCCTCTACACCAGATTTTTCTTTGCTTGCCTTTTGTGATGGCGACTGGACCTCTTGCAAAGACACTTGGAGCTCGGTGAATGGTTTCTTTATTACTTTGGGAGGACCTCCGATTTACGGGAAATCCAAGAAATAAGTATCCATCTCTCTTTCTTCTGCCGAAGCCGAATACCATTCCATGAGGCGAATCACTGCCGAGCTAACCTGGCTTGTACGTCTCTTTAATGACCTCTCTACTCCTATTACTCTTGTAATTCCCCTTCATGCAAATAGCAAAACAACCATTCATATTGCCCGTAACCATGTTTTCCATGAACATCCAAAGCATGTCGAGCTTGACACTCACTTTGTGCGTCAACAATTTCTTTCTGGCCTAATTACCCTTTCATTTGTGCCATCCAAAGATCAATAGGTCGATTTATTCACAAAGCCCCTTTTTGGGGTTTCTCATAAAGGGATTATTAGCAATTTGGGGGTCACAACACTCCCTTCAAACTTTAGAGGGGTGTTATAAATTCAAAACCCTAGCTCAATTTGGTCATCAATGGATGTCTTAGGTCTGAACAAAGATGAAGAGAAGAGGACAAGGAAGACCGACCGGACTAGGTTTATTTCGATATAACCGAGGATATGTGTCAGTTGTTTTACTTGAAGGAGTTTGGAATAATTGATCACAGCCACACATCAAAGTTTGGAATAGTTAATGACAGTCGCATATCCTTTCCCGTATGGTTCAAATCTGGACCCTTGATTTATTTAAATAGTAGAAGCTTCTTACCTCACCAGAAAAGCACGCGAGGGAGTATTGTTAGTTACGATAGAAATTTGCTGTTACATTTAGACAAATAGAAATAGGACAAGTGTAATTAGTATTTTCGTTCTTTTTTTATTCAATACTAAATTGTATATATATAGATGTACAAACAATTGAATGAATACACATAGAAAATTTTCTCCAATTCTTCGGTCAATTATTTCTTCGATTCGGCACAACTAAATCTTCAATTTCTTTTATCTACTAACGGAACTCTCATTTCTCCTGCCTTCATCAACATGTTACGAAGCTCCAGTCTTCGGTGGGTCACCATTACTTGACTTAGAAAGGCGAACATCTAGGCAAGGAAAAGCGCAGTGCGCCTGGTGCAAATGTGTTTCTTTTTATTCAAGACTTCTAATTAAATATGGAGAAATCATATTCATCCTATTGTGAGCCTTACTTAATTACTCTAGTAATTACCAATTAATGATTTCTTATTTATTTTTATTTTCCCCTGTGAATTAATGCATTTTTTTTTATTCTTTTCTTAAATCGCCGGGAAATAGTTTTCAAATCTTTAGCTTTTTTGTCCATCTTTAAAGTGATCCATTCACTTGAATAACCTCTCTCCCATCTACAAATATCCCCAACAACATCTACGTACATCCTCATTCCATTCTTGTTTTTCTTCTAACCCCTTCTACTATTTTGAGATCCCAAAAATGGAGAGTTTAGATGCCAAAAATATGCAAAGCCCACCTCTGAAATGGTATAAATGTTTTTTGAGGACCCAAATATTCTTCAGAAAATTTGCAATTTCATTCACATTGCCATCCACTTGGATTATTCTCACCAGCAAGTAGACTGTTACTGTATTTGGGCTTTAGATGGATGCTCGATATACCTACTCTCCATTTTCAAATAAAGAGCAAATCTTTGGGGTTTTCCTTGAAATTTCTGAATTTTATTAGTAAATATGTTCTTATTTTGGTGTGTTTACCTCGAAAATAGTAGTAGTAATTAGATTTGATTAGTGGTTTTAAAGATATGTGATTTATTCCAACAGTAGTAAATAAACAAGAAATATTAAGGGTAAGTGAGAAGAAATTATGAACCAAACTAGTGTTGCTATAGCAACAGGGACCTCGATCTCGATATTCTCTGGGGGCCTAGAGGTGAGCTAAGGGCAATTAAGTAAGAACAATAAAGTAAACACAATAATGAAAAGCACAGTAAATGAGAAAAATAGAGTAGAATGTTCTATTGTTGTGAATGATCATGTTTACAAATGATTGGAATCCCCTTTATATAGGAGGGAAAAATATATTTCTATTTACAGTAAAGAATTCTATTGGTACAGTTGTATAACCGTCTTCTACAGATTTGTACGAACCAATCCTGAGATTTATGCCTTAACCTATATGCCCTTAAGAAATTCCCTCTCTTTTTTGAGTGTTATCGAAACTGTACTTCCTCGAGGTAGGCCGTGTCGAACCTTCAATGTGCTCTCTCGAGGTGTGCATTTTGAGACTAGGTTCGAGCTTTACTTCGAGTCGTCTGAGCTCGGGCTCGGTACAAAATAGAGACTTCGAATTCCCAAAGTCCTTGATGTTTATATTATTTCTGTGATGTAAGTGTTGAAATGAACGAAGCGTCACGTCGGTTCTCCTACCCAAAAGCATTAAGTGCACATCGGAGCCGGTCGGCTATAAGTATTAATGAACAATCACCACCTTCCACTATATATACTCACTTTCGCTTCTCATTAGGAACTTTTTCACTCTGAAACACCCATTTTCCTTTCTAAGTTTCCATTTCACCATAGGTTCCTCCACCGTATCGGCTCAAAAACTTTGCCGGTTAATTCACTTCTTCCTTCGTCCTCTGAAGAATCGATGGCCAATACATCCAAGTGCGTTGCTCAGAAAGAAGGAACCTCCACTTCTACTTCGCGTCTGGCCGGTGGTAAACCACCAGCGCTACACGAGATCTTACCGAGCACTTTTTCCTTAAAAAAGGAATTTTTAGTCGAGAACCCTCCCAACGTCCCCAGCCGTCGAGAACATGCATCGAGGTACATGCGGTCAATTAAGGAAAATCACCTCGATGCTGTGAGGAGAGAGTGTAAATGGTATGAGAAGTTTGTTTTGCGAATACCTTCTCGTGAGGAGGATATCACAACCAACGTAGAGGGATTCCTGAGTGTGTATACATAACCCTTTACGTTGGGTCCCCTCGACACGCTCGTGCTAGAATTCTGCCGAAGATATCAAGTCACCCTGGGCCAGATTCATCCGTCCTTTTGGCGGATCGTAGTGATGATGAGGTTTTTTGTCGAAAAGACCGGACTCGAGTTCACCCCCAGCCACCTGATCCAATTATATTGACCTCAACATTTCTGAGGTTTGATCAAAATCTAATGTCGAACGACCAAGTCCTTCTTCGCCAGTAATGACGAAAACAGCAATCGAGGTTTGATGAGTTGGTTAATCCGGGTGAGGACCATCGATATTATTCCTAAGGAGTTTTTGTCGTTCCCCGAGGAATGGAACTTTGAACGTAAGTGGAATTCTTTGCTTTAGTCCTTTCATTTATTTTGGCTAAAATTCACATAATTATTCCTTTCCATTTTCCACAACTGTCCCGTGGATGCATAATGCGGTCCTAGACCTCAAGAACTGGGTTCTCAAACTAGCTGCTACTTCACCATACAACAAATGGAAGTGGCAGGACTTGTCGAAGGGAAAATGGGAAGGGAAACACCACGGTACATGTTATAATATTCCTTTCCTTATCAAGAATACCTTTCTTTATGTGACCTAATTCCTTTGTCGCATGCATTGGTGATTTCTCCGAGATGAGGCCACCCCCACTTGGTGATGAAGAAGGATCTTTGGCTTCAAATCCCAAAAAGTATAATAAAAGAAAAAGGTCCTCGTAGAACGAGGACACCCAAAACAAAGCAGAGCAAGCTCGGGGACGGAAGAAGAGCCTCATAATCAAGGTGGATGTTGACTCGTTCCACCAGTATATGGAAGATCAGGACGAGGAGGTGGAGGGCTCGACTCTGGTGGCTCGATCAAGAAAATCATTCGAGGCTATAAAGCCTTCTTAGACCAAGGCCCCTAGCCTCGAAGAAGGAACTTCAAAAGAATAAAGGGATGGAGGCCCTATATCACCTGATGTGGTGACTGCTTCCCAAACTTCGGGAAATACTACAAAGGGATAGAGCTTCAAATATCCTTTTCCTGAACAAAGCACCTCGGGTGATCTCCCCGAGGTTGTGATAGCATATCATTCCCCGTCATTTTCAGCCTTCTCCGAGGACGCAATTAGGGACGCTCAGAACCTGAAGACGCCTGAGCTAGGGAAAACCCCGAGTGAAAACGACCCCTTCCAAGGTTGCTTTACTTGGGTCGTTGAGACCGAACCAGCAGATGCAAGCTCAATCATCGAGGAGGCTCAACGTCTTTAATCAATTGTATGTTTTTAGTGGCACTACAATTTTTCCAACGTCATATTGTCTTCTTTTGTCTAATCGATCGTTCTTTTTTGTAGGCCTTAGACAAATTTAAGACACAACTACTTCATTGTGAGGCCGAGTTGCGTAGATCTTCGAACGAGGAGAAAACCCTCAGGCTTCTCTATTAAAAAGAAGAGAAAGAACTGTAGCATCTTTGATCAGAGTTGACTAGATCTCGTGAGTATGAGGACAAGCTAGAGAAGCAGGTAATCTTTTTTCTAAAAAAATATGGGCTCCCTCTCCCGTCTTCAGAAGCTAATACTTCAATGTCTCAGCTGCAATAAAAGGTAGAGATGCTGGAGCGTCTTCGTGGTGAGGTCGATCGAGTCAACTCCGAGTGCACTAAATGGAATACAAAGATGGACACCCTTACTGCGATAAAAAATGATGCGCTGTCAAAAGTATCAGCCCTCGAAATTAAACTTCAAAATGCTCGAGAGAGCAACTTGGTTCAGGATGGCAGGATAGTCGAGCTCGAGGCTGGACTTACGAAGGCCAAGGCCGAAGTTGTGGAGGTCTGGGCCGAAGCTAGAAAAATAAAAACTAAGGCCGACAGAACGGTGGCCATTCATTTGAAGGATGTTGTCGATGCCCAGATAGAGTGTAGAGGGCTGCCGACCGGGAGAAATGAAGCAATGATTATGCCCGATGCCGATCCCAGAGGGAGACCCTCGAAGAGGTTCATGATAAAGGCTTTGATCTCTCTGAGGAGATAGAGCAAGCTAAGGTAGATGAGGCTGATGCCAAATTTGTCCTTTCATCCGATGATGATTATGTCGAAGGTGGTGAAGGGGAGGAGGTTGACAAAGCGTCAACCCCCGGGGATGAGGTTGGTTCCGAGGGAGTTGACAAAAAATCTACCCCCAGGGAAGAGGCTGTTCCCGAGGGGATTACGGATCCGAGGAAAGTTTTTGGCCCGGGGGGGGTTCCCCCTGGTGTAGGTCTTTTTCTATCTTTTTGTAAATTTTTGTTGTGTAGAACTCCCGTGCGATACTTTTGGTATATATATATATATATATAAAGAAGAAAAGTATTTCCTTGATTTTTTTTCTTTGCCTTCAGCTTTTCTTCAATGTTTGCATGATTTTTGTGCTACAACCTTTGAGCATCGGTTCAAATTCGGGGTAGGGTAAACCCTAAGATTTTATGTTTTGATCAATAATCGATAATAGGTTACCTCTTAAGGTTCTAGCAAGTTTTAAATTGGTTGATGTTGACTCAGGCCGAAGGGACTTTTGAGTCCGATCTAGGCAAGGTCTCCAGCCCCGTGTGCTTCGACCTTTAAGCTCTTTAAATATCGACCCTTATGTTTTAGAGTATCGGCCCTTAGGCTCTTTTAGGTTGGCCCTTAGGATCTTTTAAGTCGGCCCTTAGGCTCTTTTAGGTTGGCCCTTAGGTCCTTTTGAGTCGGCCCTTAGGCTCTTTTAATTCGGCCCTTAAGCTCTTTAGGTTAGCCCTTAGGCTCTTTTAGGTTTGTCCAATTTGGCCTCTATAATGGCTACGATTTTCCCTCTTTCTAGCTAAAGACTTAGAAAAACAATTTGTTATGCCTTGGCATATATTCATATTTGTTCGAATTTTTGAACCGTATCGACTAATTGGAACCTCGTTTGCAAGTCGATGTGCAACGATAATCGAGTACCTCTTGAGGTTTTTTCGAAGGCTGATATTTTTGAAGCCTTCACATTATTCGAGGGCTGATTTTATCGAAGCCCCTTTGCTTTTTCCCAGGGTATCTTGATTTAACCAGTTTTTCAAAGTATTTGAAGGCCTTTACTTTATGGAGGAATTCAGACGTCTCTGAGCCGCATTATTTCGGCCGTAACCTTTTCATATGACCGTAGTCTTTTATATGGTCGTAACCTTTAGTCTCCGAGTGTGATGGCCTTGGCCTTAATATCGAGGGGATGTGTTTTTGAGGTCTAATGTTCGAGTATGGCTCATTGAGGTCTTATGAGTTCGAGTGTGCCTCATTAAGGTCTTATATGTTCAAGTTTTCGATGACTTGATGTGTTGACTGTCGATGGCAGTCCCCGAGTATTCGTGTGCATTTGGGGTTTTGGCCCTTTAGCTGTTTCATTTAGAAATATAAATGCAAAAATAGTAGACTTCTTTAGTGCTTCTTTGAATGATTGGTAAATGCGTACATGTTTTGCCATTGAGGGCTCGACTGCTCTACATGGACACAGTTCATTTGACCGTTTGGCCCATTGCATCATTTTCCTATCGAGGCCCCCTTGACATGAATAGTTTTATTCGAAAATGTAACCTCCGAGGCTGATGCACCCCCAGTATTCGAGGTTGATTGAAAAGAATACTTGAATACTTGTTGAGTTTTCCTTAGGTAGCATATAAGTGTTGCCTCGTTAAAAACCTTGCCGGTAAAACCCATTTGGGATAAAAGATGATCTAAGGGAAAACGAGTGCCTTTAAAACCCAAGGTCTTTGAGCTGAAGGGTGCTTCTATATCTCCAATCGAACACCTGTAAGGAGTTAGTATGAAATATAAATGAAAAGAGGAGAAGGTCGTACCTCAGCAATAATAGCATTTGAGCAATGATATATTTCAATTGTTTGGTAGTTGCTTGCCTTCTATCGTGCTAAGTTTATAGGATCCTTTGCCTACGACTCCGAGGAAACGGTACGGTCTTTCCCAGTTAGGGCCTAATTTCCCTTCATTTGGGTCTCGAGTATTGAGGGTGACTTTTCTTAGAACTAAGTCCCCGACTCTGATGTTGCAAAGGTTCGTTCTTCTGTTGTAGTACCTCTCGATTATTGACGCTTGGTTCCCCGACCTCAACTGGGATCAGTGCTTCGGACCAGTATACCAAAGAAAACGGAGTCTCCCTCGTGCACGACTTCGACATCGTTAGATATGCCCACAGGACGTCGGGCAATATTTCTCTCCAATCCCCCTTTGTATCATCTAACCATTTCTTTAAGTTTTGAATGATGGTTTTGTTCGTGGACTCGGCCTGACCATTTGCACTTGGGTGATAAGGCGTTGATAGGATACTTTTCAATTTATGATCCTCGAGGAATTTTGTCACTTTGCTGTAGATGAACTGCTTCCCACTATCGTATGTTATCTCGGCAGGTATCCCGAACCGGCATATAATGTTGTCCCATATAAAGTCGATGACCTCCTTTTCTCTTATTTTCTCGAAGATCGACTTTTCTCTTATTTTCTCGAAGTCCTGTGCTTCGACCCATTATAAAAATTAGTCAGTCATAAACAAAATAAATTTAGCTTTACCTGGAATCGTTGGTAGAGGGCCAACAATGTCTATCCCCTATTTCATGAATGGCCATGGGGATAAGACTGAATGGAGTTGTTCACCAGGCTGATGGATCATCGGTGCAAACCTTTGGCATTTGTCACACTTTCGAACAAACTCTTTTATGTATTTTTCCATGATGTCCCAATAATATCCCGCTCTGATCACTTTTCGAACCAAGGAATCGGCACCGGAGTGATTCCCACAAGTGCCTTCGTGGATTCTCGTAGTACATAACCAGTGTCCCCTGGTCCCAAACATTCTGCCAATGGTCCGTGAAAGGTTCTTCTATATGATGTTCCATTTTCATCGAGTGAGAATTGAGCTGCCTTGGCTCGTAAGGCCCTCGAATCTTTTGGGTCCGAGGGAAGCTTCCCGTGCTTCAAGTATTCGACATATTTTCTCCTCCAATCCTACGTCAAACTTGTTGAATTTATTTCCTCATGGACTTCTTCGACTACCGACCTCGACAATTGGATGACAGTCCCCGGGACAATGTCATCCTCTTCGATCGACGATCCCAAATTTGCTAGAGCATCAACTTTGTTGTTCTGTTCTCGAGGCATGTCGTCCAGTGTCCATTCCTTTAAGCGATGTAATGTCACTTGAAGTTTGTCCAAGTATCTTTGCATTCTATCTTCTCGAACCTCAAAGCTCCCATTTACTTGGTTCGCTACCAAAGGAGAGTCGCATTTGGCTCCGATGACCTCTGCTCCTATGCTCTTGGCTAGTTCGAGACCTGCAATCACGGCCTCATACTCAGCCTCATTGTTAGTGAATTTCATAACTTTTATAGGTTGTCTAATGATGCTTCCCGTATGTGGTTTTAAAACTATACTGAGCCCGAACCCTTTCACATGCGAGGCATCGTCTGTGAAAACGGTCCTTACCCCCGATGATGTGCCCGTTTTCAGCAAGAGTTCCTTTTTTACTTCGGGCACGAGGGCCGGCGTGAAATCAGCAACGAATTATGCCAAGATTTAAGATTTGATAGCCGTTCGGGGTTAGTATTTGATATCATACCCCCCCAAGCTCGATGGCTCATTTGACCAATCGGTCTGATAATTCGAGCTTATGCAAGATATTTTGAAGTGGATATGTAGTCAATACATATATATGGTGACATTGTAAATACGGCTTTAATTTTCTATATGCGCTTATTAATGCATGGGCTAACTTTTCTAAATGTGGGTGCCCGGTTTCAGCATTTCCTAGGGTTCGACTTACATAATAGATAGGAAATTGCGTACCTTGCTCTTCTCGAACCAACACGCCACTTACCGCTATCTCGGACACGGCTAAATACATATATTATGTTTCATCCTCCTTTGGAGTATGAAGTGTTTACCGTGAAAATGGTAACTGCAATTATATTTAGACATGTGGTTCTACAAATACGTGATTTATCTTAATACCGATTATTGAGTGATTCTAGGTAGATGTGTTTGCACGAAACAGTGAGAAAAACAATCAAATGCTAAAGGAAAGAAAACCTGAGTGCCTCAAATCGAAGGCTCGATGTCGACCTCGGGGGTCCCTAAGACCGAGGCTCGGGCCTGGGTCGAGTTGTCGATGAAGATATAATGAACTTCCAAGCCTTGAGGTACGCTATTTATGATAAATGATGGGCTACAAATGAAGAACAAGTAAAAGAAAGCAATAAATGCAAATAAATGAGCTAATAAAGAGGAATATAGGATGTTTGATATTAAAGCAGAGAATGTTCTTATATCTTGTATTCTATGTATTGTGTGTTTTTACAAAATGACAAGGATCCTCTTTTTATAGTAGGGAGAATCCAAACGCAGTACATCATCATTTATTGCAAAGATTCGTAATTGATAATGCTATTTAATGCTCAAGTATGGTCCTGTACTTTGTCAGCGAACAACCTACCTCGATCTCTGTGCTAGCTTCCTGCTTTGAATCATGGGTTCGTATCCTCCAGGGTTGACTTATTAGACTGCCTGAGGTCGGACCTCGGACCATACTTTGACTTCCACGTGAATCGGCCACTGTAAAAATAAGCACAAAAATCGTCCTTCCAGATTTTAACCGTATACAGATAGTCCCTGCGTTTCTTATAATGAAATGATAAGAAACGACCTTCAAGTGGATCATACCCAAGCCTTTCTCGATGACGTCATATTTGTGACGTGAGCTTATCAAGCGACTTGAAGCGTCATGTCGAATAGTCTTCCTAAGGCATTGATTGTTCTGTTGTTTCACATTCCCAAAAAGGGGCAATAATGGCGTTGTTGGTTAATTTCCCCCAAGCATTGATTGCTCATTTGGTGAGGTCGCCAAATTACTATAAATAGGGGCTTTCCTGACTTCAAACTTCATCCTCCTTTTTTTAAGCTTTCCCATTCACCTCTGCCTCTCCGTTCTTCATGGTGCAAACCCATGACTATACAGTTTTCCGGCAGTGATCTACCGAGTGGGGCAATGACTTTCTTTTGAAGTCCTCCCTTGCTAACTGGGATTATGTTGGGTTGTTGTTGTTCTTTTTGTTGTTGTTACTGCTGATGTCAGTCCGAGGAAACGAGGGGTGGGCCTCGAGTGTCTTCCGTCGGAAGGCATGGAGTACATATACTGTTGCTCACCTTCTTATGAAGTACCTATATTGTTGCTCATCTCTCTTAACTTCAACCGGGTGTGGTATTTTGCTCCTCTTTCCCCCCACGAGGCGAGGAGTCAATATCCACCGACTCCAGTATCCCACACTGGTTCGATGTTTTGGGAAGGGGCTTCCTAACAGCTGTGACGGGAGTCCTAAGGAGGAGGAACATGTTGTCCGCCCATAGCCGCCAGGGGAAGCCCAACGACACTGACTAGGTGTCCCTCATGAGGGACCTCGAGGACATTCTCCGAAAGATATGCTTATGCCTGTAGATTAGGCCTTTTGTTTTATGCTTCTTTTTGTAAAGATTCCCTTGCGTACCTTGTAAACATATTCTATTAATATATGAGATCTATTTGTTTTTCCTTTGGCCTGATTCCGAATTTTGTTTTGTCTTCCGTTTTTCTTAAGCTTGCGTGTATGAATGGCCCAAAAATCGGACTCTTAGCACGACGAATGCTATGTTGATTAAGACTTCGAATCCCCGGCCGGAGCCGGGATTGCTTAAAGTTGGCGAGGACCGAACGTCGGCTCTTCGAATAACGAAACTAGAGGATAATCACTGGTACATTCGAGCGAAAACTCTGGTACATCGAGAATTCATTGGACGACCTCTGGGTGGATATCCACTTTGTCCATGAGAGATCGAGTCGTTGTCCGCTCTTGCTTGAAAAATAAATGTAGTTTCGATATTCTGTAACGTCTTTTTGAGAGGGAGCATGCTTGGGCCCGAGGCAGCTTCCGGTCCTTAGGATCGGGCATCAACCAAAGCTTCGAGGGTGTGGGCAGCTTTAAGGACTTGTATATTTTTAACGGGGAGCTTTGCTTCATACTGGGGCAGACATTAGGTCCGAGCATAGGTCGCGCTTTATGCTCATTTCTTTGCCCATGTAGGTTAATGGCCCGAGGTTTGTTCCCCCGGGCGATCCCTTTTGGTCCTTACTTTGTCTTGACGATCTTGTAATAGTTAAGGATCGACCCTTGCAGGTTTCTCATATTCTTGAGCTTTGGCCCCTTGGGCGTTTTTTTGGGACTAGCGTGTTCTCTTAATCGGCCAGTGGGCCATTCGCGACTAGCGCAGAGGCTTGTGCATTTTTATCTAGGGCTCGTTCTTCGAGCTGAGCCACGGTACGAGCTCATTCGCGCTCCGAGTTCTCTGTTTAGCCCATGGGCTTGCTTGAAACTTTTGTTCAATCATTTCGGGCTCAGTCCCCGAGCGAAGTTAGGACTCGAGTTCATTGGTCCCTCATATGTTTGAGTTAGCCCGTAGGCATTTTTGTGTTGGCTTAAGGGCACTTGCACGATTTTTAATTAAACATTTCGGGATAAGTTCCCGAGTCAGGTTACGGCTTCGAGGGAATCGATCCTTTATATTTTAGGATTAGCCTGTAGGCCTTCTGCGCTAGCTCTGAGGCTCTTAGGAAACTTCCATTTGGTTATATCCTTCATTTCTTAAATATTTGTTTGAAGTTTTCTCGCATTCATCCGACTCTTCGACGACCCAGAAGGACCTCGATTATGAATTGTTACGATGAAAGAAGAAAAATTCTTTATGAGCCGACATGAAAATGCTCGAGACTCTTTTGTACGAGCCGACATGAAAATGTTTGAGACTCTTTTATATGAGCCGACATGAAAATGTTCTAAACACATTTATGAGCCGACATGAAAATGTTCGAAACTCTTGCGTACACTAAAGGTAGCATAATTTTAACATGTTCTTTCCGAAATAATTTCGAAGGATTTGATTTTAAGGCAATAGTCGGGTGTCCCCGAATCGCTTGTTTTATTGGGTCGAAGCCCATCGACCGTAGTCGTTTTATTTAGCCGTAGACCTTAGTTCCGGGTATCTCATCTTCAACATCTATATTCGAGGGTATGCCTTTTTTGGGGTCTTACAAGTTCGAATATATAGCCTTTGCTTTTGAAGTCAGGACCGTGTCTTCGTTACCCTCTTGGGATCTTACGACCTCGGGTCTTGATTATTTGGATGTTAATGATACTGTTTCCCTAACTTTCACAATATGCTTTGGTGAAAAACATTCCTTTAACTGTTTGATATAAGCATACATGCTTTCTCCGTTGGAGATTCGATCCCCTTACGCGGGTACGGTTCATTCAATCGTCTAACCCGGTACATTACTTTTTTGTAAAGAAAAAACAAAGACTCCCTTTGACTTACTTCGACCTGTTTTGCGGGGACGCCCACCCCCGGGGCAGTGTCCTTCAACAGCTGAATTTAGATATGAGTCTTGAATGCTTGTATAGGTTCTCTTTGACGAATGCATAAATGTTGCCTCATTAAAAACCTTGCCGATAAAACCCTATTTTTGGGAGAAAAACTCGATCGAAGGAAAAGAGTGCAACTCGTCAGCCGCTTCAAGGATCCTTTTTAGCTGGGGACGTTGGGTGTTTTTCGTCAGGTGCTTGTGGGAGATTAACTTTTGGGTGACTGGAAAAAGACGGGGTTGCGAGATTACCTTAGCAGTAGTATCGCTTGAGCATGGATATGTTCCAATTTCTTGGGAGTTGTTCGTCGTCCAAGGTGTCGAGCTTGTATGATCCTTTGTCGACCACCCCTAGGGCACGGTACGGTCCTTCCCAGCCTGGACCCAACTTTCCCTCGTTAGGGTTCTGGGTGTTCAAAGTAACCTTTCTTAGGACTAAGTCACCGAATCCAAAGTATCGGAGGTTCGCTCTCCTGTTATAGTATCTCTCGATCCTTTGCTTTTGCGCGGCCATCCGTACCAGTGAAGTTTCTCGTTTCTCATCAAGTAGTTCGAGGACCACGGTCATTGCCTCGTTGTTTGAATCCTCCGTGGCGTACCAGAACTTGGCACTTGGTTCCCCTACGTTGACTAGTATTAGGGTTTCGGAGCCATACACCAGAGAGAATGATGTCTCCCCTGTACTTGTTTTGGGAGTGGTCAATATGCCCACAAAACTTCAGACAAAATCTCTCTCCATCTACCCTTTGGGCTTTCCAACTTCTTCTTCAGGTTAGGAATGATAGTTTTGTTTGTGTATTCGGCCTGGCCATTGGCGCATGGGTGGTAGACCGTCGATAAGATTCTTTTGATTTTGTGGTTCTCGAGGAACTGTGTCACTTTACAATGAACTGCTTTTCATTATCGCAGGTTACTTCGGAATGGATCCCGAACCAACATAGGATGTGGTCCCGTATGAAGTTAATGACTTCTTTCTATCTTATCTTCTCGAAAGCCTGCGCTTCCACCCATTTAGAGAAATAGTCAGTCATAAATAGAATAAATCTAGCTTTACCTGGAGCGGTTGGAAATGGCCGAAACATATCCATCCCTCATTTCATGAACGACCAAGGTGACAGGACCAAATGTAATTGTTCGCTAGGTCGATGGATCATGGGCGCAAACCTTTGACATCTGTCGCACTTGCGGATGAACTCCCTGGCGTCTTTTTCCATACTGTCCGAGTAATATCCCGTTCTCATCACTTTCCGAACTAGGTGCGTCGAAAGTTCTCTTGTAGAGGGTGTTATTCTCGTCGAGCGAGAACTTGGCTGCCTTGGTCCGTAAGGCCCTCGACTCCTTTGGGTCCGCATGAAGCCTTCCATCCTTTAGGTAGTCTATGTATTTGTTTCTCCAATCCCAAGTCAAGCTGGTGGAGTTGACCTCGGCATGGACATCTTCTATTATTGACCTAGTTAACTGGACCACAGCTCCGGGAAGCACATTATATTCTTCGACAGACAACCCCAAGTTTGCAAGGGCATCAACTTCACTGTTCTGCTCGTGGTATGTGGTTTAGGGTCCATTCCTTGAAGCAATGCAGCGTGACCAGAGTTTTGTCGAGCTATCTCTTCATCCTGTCCTCTTTGACCTTGAAGCTACCGTTCACCTGGTCTAGGAGACAATCACACTTGGCCACGACACATTCGGCTCCAAGACTTCTAGCTAATTCGAGACCTGCAATCATAGCCTCATACTCGGCTTCATTGTTAGTGAATTTTATAGTTTTTATGGATTTCCTAATAACGTCACCTATGGGAGGTTTTAGGACTAATCCCAGCCCTGAACTGTTTACGTTGGAAGCACTGTCAGTGAACAGGGTCCACACCCCGAAGAATGTACCCGTTTTTAATAGAAATTCCTTCTCTACCTCGGGAACCAGAGCGGGCGCGAAGTCGGCCATGAAATCTGCCAAAATCTGGGATTTGATGGCTGTTCGAGACTGATGACTCAATATCGTATCCCGCAAGTTCGATGGCCCACTTGGCTAATCGACCCGACAACTCCGGTTTGTGCAATATGTTCCAAAGCGGGTAAGTTGGCAGGACACAGATGCGGTGACATTGAAAATAAGGTTTCAACTTTCGAGATGCGATAATTCATGCGAGGGATAATTTTTCCAAAAGAGGATACCTGGTTTCGGCGTCGCCCAGAGTCCAACTCATATAATAAACAGGGAATTGTGTACCTTGCTCCTCCCGTACCAGCACGCCGCTCACTGCTACCTCTAACACGGCCAAGTAAAGATATAATGTCTCGCCCTCCTTTGGAGTATGCAACAAAGGTGGGCTCGATAAATACCGCTTCAATTATTACAGAGCTTTATGGCATTCGAGGGTCCATTCGAAGTTGTTTTTCTTTCTGAGCAGAGATAAGAAGTGATGACCTTGATATGAACCGTCCCAAGGCCGCTATTCGTCCGGTGAGCCGATGTACGACTTTCACGCTATTGACCACCGTGATTTCTTCGATGGCTTTTATTTTGTCGGGATTGATCTCGATTCCTCTATTTGATACCATGAAGCCTAGGAATTTCCCGATCCCACCCCGAAAGCGCATTTCTCGGGTTGAGTTTCATGTTGTAGCTTATGAGGATATCGAACATTTTTTGCAAATGGGTTAGATGGTCCTCCGCGTGTAGAGACTTGACCAGCATATCATCAATATATACTTTCATGGATTTTCCTATTTGGCTTTCGAACATTTTGTTAACCAACCGCTGGTATGTTGCCCCAGCATTCTTCAGCCCGAAGGGCATGACGTTGTAGCATTACGTCCCATACTTCGTGATGAACAAAGTATTTTCCCTATCTTCGGGGTTCATTTGAATCTGATTATACCCCGAGTAGGCGTCGAGAAAGGTAAGTGTCTCGTGCCCGGTGTCACGCCAAAAAATCGAGGGACGAGACCGGCGCCTAACCGGGTGATCCCAGTCAAGCGGACCTGGATTGCCTTTCCTGCCCAACGTATTACCCCGCATTTATAACAAACATTAGTTCAAATGAGTTAGCCGATTTTAGTTTCAAAGTACATCTTACAGCATGTCTCCATTGTTTTCCTCTTTTAACATGCCAACGACTAATATTCAAACATACATAATACCAATACATACATAACTTTTCAACATGGTCCGCGGTTCCGAGTACGTATTGTTACTACCCAAAGATACATTTATTCACTACCCACATTGTGTCTACGGAACCTCTACGAATACTAGGAAGTTTACATAACTTGCCGGCAACAAGGCCCCGGCTATACCTTTATAACATAAACAAAAGAGGGTGGTATAATCCACACACGGCTCCGAAGAGGAGAGGGGCTCACCACAACTGCTGAGGAGATGAAGAGGAGGCACCACTAACGACGGGCTGAGCTACCTGCTGCGGAACCACCTACATCCATATAAAAGATGTAGCGCCCCCGGCAAAAGGGACGTTAGTACTGTGGAATAGTACTAGTATGTATGAACAAACTTCACCCCAAGTACAATCAAGCAGTACACAGATAACAGACAGTTAATAGGATCCAACATGCATTGCACAGAAATCAAAATAACCAAAATCAAGAGTTTAACAAATTCCCCTTTTTCCTTTCAACACCTCCATATTCACGAGTCTCATAGATTTTTATTGCAATAGTGATAATGATCACATTCCATCCTTATTACCTCGGCCGCCCTTATTACCTCGGCCACCCTTATCCCCTTCTCTTACCCTTATTGCCTCGTCTACCCTTATTACTCCGTGTTGCGGCGTGCAACCTGATCCCACCGGACAATTAACAATCACCACCAATTTGATCACAAGGATCTTCATCACGAAGAACATAAGTTCATATCACCCAACGAGTAAATCACAAAGATTCTCATTATCAAGGACAATCATTCATAACAGCCGAATAATCACGGCCACAGAAAATCTTTATCCAACAGTGAATCATATACAGTATGCCGACAACATACAGTTCTATTAGTTATCCACGTTTCCTTTCCATTATTTACTACACAACATTTAGCACTTAGATACATTCGACAATTAGATTCGTTATCATTTCTTTAGTTTGGTAGTACATCCTTTCATACCGGGGTGTTCAACAGTTAACGAGCTTTGCACGCGATAGAGTAAGCACAAGGAATCACCATTTTACAACTTCACATAGCACGGGGGTATGTGGAAATTAGCTAAGACAATCAAAGAATATAATCTTACGTCTCAACACATTAGAACAATCAGTTCACATAATCTCAAACAAAGTACACATATCATATGCTCGAACACCAACGAGGAGATTCTACAAGGGTTAAAATTAGCCATACATACCTGGAGTCGAGTTTCCCTTTTCAACTTTTACTCACTATCACCGAACCGACTAGTACCATCAATCTAGTTCACAATTAAATATATTCAACTTAGAATTGGAAGTCATGCATGCAATTCGGACTCTCTCTCAAGCAATTTGCCAAACACTATGTGAACCCACTAGGTTACCAACCCTATCTTTGTGAAGTTTTACCCCAACCCACTCCCTCTTACTAAATTAACACCATTAATAAACATGCATGCAAGGTCTTAGTTACTAATTTCAAGAGTCAATCCATGCCAACCCTCCCTTTGTTTAAAATCAGAAAATTTATATAAAAGGTGATTGGGAATCCTTACCTGCTAGAATGGGGAAGAAGGAGATTACTCGAAATACCGGGCCTGAGAGACCTTGAAAATCACTCTAATGGAAGGGCCACTTCCTCTCTCAAGAACTCTCCTTTCCTTCTCTCTATTTTGTTCAGAAACTTGTTAAAATGAAAGGGGGCAGGGGTTAAATGAAACTGGGGTCGGGTATAAAATTTTAGAAAAATAACAGACCGTGTCGAATATGCGGTCAGGAATGCGATCGCATTCCTGACATGCGGTTCGCATTTTGGACCGCAGAATGGCCCCCAGGTGGGCCAAATTTTAAATACATTCTGCCCGGGTATGCGACCACTATGCGGTCCGCATACACGTTATGCGATCGCATTGTGCGTCGCATAACACCCCTTCAGTTGGACAGTGATCTGCCCGTGTATGCGACCACTATGTAGTCCGCATACACGTTATGCGATCGCATTGTGTGTCGCATAACACCCAATATTTGGAAAAATTAAGTTCTTTCAAATCCCAGGGTATTTTTACAAAAAATCAAGGTCCGATTTAAGAGTTTCCTCAGAGATATCAACTCGGGGACTTATTCGGGTGATATTTTAAGCAAGACATTTTACGGGTCTTCACATTCTCCCCCCCTTAAAAAGTATTCGTCCTCTAATGAGGATTTTGGGAATCAATTGGTTTTTGAAAGCATGATATGCAAACCTTCCAATTTACACTAACTCCGGCATTTTCAGAAAATTTCGCCAGAGGTTCCCTTGTAATTAGGCCTATCTACCTGTCAGAGAGCCCCCGAAACACATTTCCAAGCACTATTACACAAATTTTGTTATCCCTACAACTAGTATACCATTCATCACCTCAATACTTGCGCATATTCAATTACCTTAACAAATACATATGGCTCATCCTCTTTTCATCACAATTTAGCATAAGACTCAATTAGTGGCATACAATTTGCACATAGCTTTGGGCCACTTCAGTGTGCCCCATACAGTTCAATCACCTCAATAGATCATAGACAAAAAAAGTTTTTTTTCTAACCATTTACCAATCTACACTACTATTAATTACTTACTTAGCACATTTGTTTCACAAACTTTTTATTTGCTTTAAAGGTGGCACACCACCTAGTTAACAACTTTGTACACAGTTTTAGAACGCATGGGAAAGTTACAACAATAAGGCAATTAGGAGAGGAAAGACAAATAGGGTGTCTTGGCACGAGTCTGAGTACAACATCAAATTGCCTTGGAACCATGATTCGCACGATCACCACTACACTTGCTCAAACAGATGAGGGTATTTTTCTTTCATTTCTTTCTCTGCTTCCCACGTGGCCTCCTCGACTCGTTGACTCTGCCACAACACTTTAACAGAAGCAATCTCTTTGTTTCTCAACCTACGGACCTGCCTATCAAGAATGGCAACCGGAACTTCTTCATATGACAATTCTTCACCAACCTCAATGGTCTCAACTGGCACGATGGAGGAAGGATCTCCAATTACCTTCTTCAACATAGACACGTGGAATACCAGGTGCACTAATGACATTTCAGGGGGCAATTCTAGCCTATACGCGACTTGTCATATCTGTTGAGCGATCCGATACGGCCCGATATACCTTGGGCTCAATTTCCCTTTCTTTCCGAACCGCATGACTCCCTTCATGGGAGATACCTTCAAGAATACCCAATCATCGACTTGAAACTCTAAATCTCTTCGACGAACATCCGCATAGGATTTCTGACAACTCTGAGTAGTTTTCATCCTTTCCTGAATAACTCTAACTTTTTCCATAGCTTGGTGCACATGATCTGGCCCTATCAATTCTGCCTCACCAACCTCAAACCATCCGATCGGAGATCTACATATCCTCCCGTACAATGCCTCAAATGGGGCCATTTGAATACTAGCATGGAAGTTGTTATTGTAAGCAAACTCTATAAGCGGCAAGTGATCATCCTAGCTACCCTTGAAATCCAAAACACAAGACCGCAACATATCCTCAAGCGTCTGAATAGCCCGCTCCTCTTGATCGTCCGTCTGTGGGTGGAAAGTTGTGCTGAGATTTATCTAAGTACCCAGACCTTGCTGAAATTTCCTCCAAAAGTTAGCTGTGAATTGGGCCCCTCGATCCGAGATAATAGAAACTGGAGTGCCATGAAGTCTGACTATTTCCTTGATATACAACTGAGCGTAGTGTTCTGCAGTATCGGTGGACTTGACTGGCAAGAAGTGGGCTGATTTCGTGAGCCAATCCACTATCACCCAAATTGAGTCGAACTTGCGATGGGTGCGAGGTAACCCTACCACGAAGTCCATGTTGATCATCTCCCATTTCCACATCGGTATATCCATAAGCCGAGTCAGCCCACCGGGCCTTTGATGCTCGGCCTTCACTTGCTGACAATTCGAACATCTAGACACCAAGTCCGCTACCCCCCTCTTCATACCATTCCACCAATAAATCTCCTTGAGACCGTGATACATTTTCGTGGAACCTGGGTGAATAGAATACCTGGAGTTATGAGCCTCTGCCATTACCCTCTCTCAGAGATTATCTACATATGGAACACATATTCTCCCCTGACATCGCAAGACACCGTTATCATTGCCGAGTGAAAACGCTGACGTCTCGTGATTTAAAACTGCTTCCCTTAATTGTGTTAATGCTGGGTCTCTTAATTGCTTTTCATTGACTTCCGTTACAAGCGAAGATTCCGCTCCATTTCTCACCACGACATTCCCATCATCTGAGGTCAAAAGACAGACCCCAAGATTGGCCAACTGATGGACCTCTCGAGCCAAAGGCCTCTGACCGGCCTCTAAATGTTCTAAGCTACCCATGGATTTCCGACTAAGAGCGTCGGCTACCACATTCGCCTTTCCTGGATGGTACAAAATATTCATATCATAATCCTTGAGCAATTCTAACCACCTTCGCTGCCTTAAATTCAACTCCTTCTGTTTGAATAGGTACTGAAGGCTCCTGTGGTCTGTGAACACGTCCACATGGACCCCATAAAGATAATGCCGCCAAATTTTCAATGCAAACACAACCGCTGCGAGCTCCAAATCATGCGTCGGATAATTCTTCTCGTGATTCTAAAGTTGTCTTGAAGCAATGCTATAACTTTACCACACTGCATCAACACACTCCCCAAACCAACTCTCGACGCATCACAATAAACCACGAATCCCTCCGAACCTTCTGGCAAGGTTAAGACCGGCGCCAAAGTCAATCTCGACTTCAATTCTTGAAAACTCTTTTCACAAGCATCGGACCACTGAAACTTAACTACTTTCTGCATCAGCTTAGTCAATTGGGAGGCGAGAGTAGAGAATACCTCCACAAATCTCCGATAATACACAGCTAGACCCAAGAAACTACGAATCTCTGTCGGGGTCGATGGTCTAGGCCAATCTTTCACTACTGAAATCTATTGGGGATCAACTTGAATTCCTTCCCTAGAGACTACATGACCCAAAACGCGACTAATTCTAGCCAAAACTCACATTTCGAAAATTTAGCATATAGGCGGTGCTGATGAAGAGTCTGCAGAACTGCTCTAAGGTGATTAGCATGATCTTCCCGACTCCGCGAGTAGACAAGGATGTCATCAATAAAAATAATCACGAAGGAGTCTAGAAAGGGCTTGAAAATCCGATTCATAAGATCCATAAAAGCTGTTGGAGTATTGGTCAGCCCAATGGACATTACCAAAAATTTAAAATGACCATAACGAGTCCTGAAGGCGGTCTTAGGAATATCCTGCTCCCTGATCTTCAACTGATGATACCCAGACCGTAAATCAATCTTTGAGAAGAACCTAGCACCCTGCAACTGATCGAACAAATCATCTATCCGAGGCAGTGGATATTTATTCTTGATGGTGACCTTGTTGAGTTGCCAGTAATCAATACACATTCGAAGCGATCCATCTTGCTTTCTGACAAAAAGAACCGGTGCGCCCCAGGGCGACACACTTGGCCAAATGAATCCTTTTTCTAATAGATCTTTTAATTTCTCCTTTAACTCTCTCAATTCTGCTGGCGCCATTCTGTATGGTGGAATAGATATTGGCTACGTATCTGGCAATACATCAATGCCGAAATCAATCTCTCTATCTGGCGGAATGCCATGTAACTCATCCAGAAACACTCCCAGAAACTCATTCACGACCGGCACAGACTTGGGAGCAGGCACCTCTGAAGCGGTGTCTGCAACCCGGACCAAATGATAAAGGCATCCTTTCCTGATCATTTTGGAGGCCTTAAGATAGGAAATAAGCCTACCCCTTGGCACGACATCATTCCCTTTCCATTCAATGACGGGCTCGTTAGGAAATTCGAGCCTTATAATTCTTGTTCGGCAGTCGAGCTTAGCAAAGCACGAGTAAAGCCAATCCATTCCCATGATAACATCAAAATTTAACATCTTTAATTCAATAATATCGGCCGTGGTATCTCGACCAAACACTGTGAAAACACAATTCCTATAGACTCGCGCGGCCGTAATGGAATCACCAACCGAAGTCGATACTGAGAACGGATCAAGAAGATATTCGGGTTTTATCCCAAAACTCGAAGCAATAAAAGGAGTAACATAGGACAAAGAGGACCCCGGATCAATAAGAGCATAAACATTAAACGTTTTCACAGACAGAATACCTGTGACAACATCTGGAGAAGCCTCCGCACTCTTGAGACCACTCAAGGCATTGAACCGACTGGGTCCCCCTTGACCTCGTGCTCTACCCCTAGCTGCACTGCGCCCTCCTGGAGCTGGAGGGCTTGCTGAAGATGCAGCGACTGAAGAACCGGACGGCTGAGCAATGCTCCTACCCGTGCCCTGACTGGGCACACGACAATTCCACTAGGTGTGACCTCTCACTCCGCATCTGAAGCATATCGGAATATCCAAGTAACATGGCTCAGAATGAGACCTCCCACACTTAGGGCATGGGGCCCTCTGCTGCTGCTGATACCTCCCACCAGAACGACCTGATTGGTGGCACCTCCTGCTATCTGAACCGGGCCCCATGCGACCTCCCTACTGATAACTGTGTCCTGATGGCGGTGCACTGGCTGAGGACTGAGCATAGGACTTAGATGGTCTTAGTGACCCTCTCCCAAGGGCTGATCTTCCCCCGCCAACCAAGCTCCAAGGGTTTCCCGCTAACCAGGCCCTACCACTACTCTCTCTCTCTCTGACCTTATCTTCAATTTCCATGCCTCCGTAGTCTGGGCAAAACCCACAATCTTCCCGTAGTTCATATCCGAATGCAAATCAGCTGTAGCAGCCTCATTGACAACCAAGGGACCAAGGCCCTGAACAAACCGACGAACTCTGGCCTCCATAATCGGCATCATGTGGGTAGCATACTTTGACAAGCGCACAAACTTCATATGGTACTCCCACACACTCATGTGGCCCTGCTTAAGGACCTCAAACTCTGCAGCACGGGCTGCCATAGTCTCAGTAGGCAAGAAATGATCCATGAAGGCATCTACGAACTCCACCCACCTCGCCGGAGGGCTCCTCTCTCAACGGGAACTCTCCCACATCTCAAACCACGAATATGCTGCCCCCTTTAGACGATAGGAAGCCAACTCAACTCCCTCTGTTTTAGCAGCCTTCATAACCCGGAGAGTCTTGTACATTTCATCTATAAAATCTTGAGGATCGGCCTCTGGGTCGGTGCCTGTGAACTCTGGAGGGGCTAACCGCAGAAACTGGTCGATCCTAGAACCTGAAGAATCCCTTTGCTCGCTGAGGGATGCATGGGCAGCCTGAGATCTTTGGGCTTGGGAGGCCACTAACTGAGTCAACATCTGAATAGCCCCCATGAGGTCCATATCAGAAATACTGGAACCGGAAACTAGAACTGACGATGGATCAGGAACATCAGCGGGAGGGATTTCAGTACCCTCCGCTGGAGCAGGAATAGGGATAGACTGGCCTGACACGGAAGAGTCCAGCAAATTCAAAGTCGGGGAATCATTCTCACCCGCACCATCAGATAAAGGATGTGTGGCCACACTCGGGGTGGAATTGGCCTCTAGGCCGAGTCGAGCTCTCTCCTTGGGCGCCATTTACTGAAAATTAGGACAACGCACGAATTAGATAAAGGCATTCTCACATTTCACTCCATCGCACAATGCAGAATAACAATGAAAGGGTATTTTCCTAAATTTCCACGCAGCCCCCTAATTATGGATGTGGTCGACAACACACCGATAAGAAGGGATCTACTAGACACGGCTCCGAGACATCCTAGGACACTTTCAAAACCTTAGGCTCTGATACCATGTTTGTAACGCCCCAAAATTGAGGGACAAGACCGGCGCCTAACCGGGTGATCCCAGTCAAGCGGACCTGGATTGCCTTTCCTGCCCAATGTATTACCCCGTGTTTATAACAAACATTAGTTCAGATGAGTAAGCCGATTTAAGTTTCAAAGTACATCTTACAGCATGTCTCCATTGTTTTTGCTCTTTTAACATGCCAATGACTAACATTCAAACATACATAATACCAATACATACATAACTTTTCAACATGGACCGTGGTTCCGAGTACGTATTGTTACTACCCAAAGATACATTTATGCACTACCCACATTGTGTCTATGGAGCCTCTACGAATACTAGGGAGTTTACATAACTTGCCGGAAACAAGGCCCCGGCTATACCTTTATAACATAAACAAAAGAGGGTGGTATAATCCACACACGGCCCCGAGGAGGAGAGGGGCTCACCACAACTGCTGAGGAGATGAAGAGGAGGCACCACTAACGGCGGGCTGAGCTACCTGCTGCGGAACCACCTACATCCATATAAAAGATGTAGCGCCCCCGGCAAAAG
>ML285022.1:47182-81478 GCA_005239495.1 Nicotiana undulata
ATTGTGTCTACGGAGCCTCTACGAATACTAGGGAGTTTACATAACTTGCCGGAAACAAGGCCCCGGCTATACCTTTATAACATAAACAAAAGAGGGTGGTATAATCCACACACGGCCCCGAGGAGGAGAGGGGCTCACCACAACTGCTGAGGAGATGAAGAGGAGGCACCACTAACGGCGGGCTGAGCTACCTGCTGCGGAACCACCTACATCCATATAAAAGATGTAGCGCCCCCGTCAAAAGAGACGTTAGTACTATGAAATAGTACTAGTATGTATGAACAAACTTCACCCCAAGTACAATCAAGCACTACACAGATAAGAGACAGTTAATAGGATCCAACAAGCATTGCACAGAAATCAAAATAACCAAAATCAAGAGTTTCACAAATTCCCTTTTTCCTTTCAACACCTCCATATTCACGAGTCTCATAGATTTTTATTGCAATAGTGATAATGATCACATTCCAACCTTATTACCTCGGCCACCCTTATTACCTCGGCTACCCTTATCCCCTTCTCTCGCCCTTATTGCCTCGTCCACCCTTATTACTCTGTGTTGCGGCGTGCAACCCGATCCCACCGGACAATTAACAATCACCACCAATTTGATCACAAGGATCTTCATCACAAAGAACATAAGTTCATATCACCCAACGAGTAAATCACAATGATTCTCATTATCAAGGACAATCATTCATAACAACCGAATAATCACGGCCACAGAAAATATTTATCCAACAGTGAATCATATACAGTATGTCAACAACATACAGTTCTATTAGTTATCCACGTTTTCTTTCCATTCTTTACTACATAGCATTTACCACTTAGATACATTCGACAATTAGATTCGTTATTATTTATTTAGTTTGGTAGTACATCCGTTCATACCGGGGTGTTCAACATTTAACGATCTTTGCACGCGATAGAGTAAGCACAAGGAATCACCATTTTACAACTTCACATAGCACGGGGGTATGTGGAAATTAGCTAAGACAATCAAAGAATAAAATCTTACGTCTCAACACATTAGAACAATCAGTTCACATAATCTCAAACAAAGTACACATACCATATGCTCTAATACCAACGAGGAGATTCTACAAGGGTAAAAATTAGCCATACATACCTGGAGTCGAGTTTCCCTTTTCAACTTTTACTCACAATCACCGAACCGACTAGTACCGTCAATCTAGTTCACAATTAAATATATTCAACTTAGAATTGGAAGTCATGCATGCAATTCGGACTCTCTCTCAAGCAATTTGCCAAACACTATGTGAACCCACTAGGTTACCAACCCTATCTTTGTGAAGTTTTACCCCAACTCACTCCCTCTTACTAAATTAACACCATTAATAAACATGCATGCAACGTCTTAGTTACTATTTTCAAGAGTCAATCCATCCCAACATTCCCTTTGTTTAAAATCAGAAAATTTATATAAAAGGGGATTGGGAATCCTTACCTGCTAGAATGGGGAAGAAGGAGATTACTCAAAATACCGGGCCTGAGAGACCTTGAAAATCACTCTAATGGAAGGGCCACTTCCTCTCTCAAGAACTCTCCTTTCCTTCTCTCTATTTTGTTCAGAAACTTGTTAAAATGAAAGGGGGCAGGGGTTAAATGAAACTGGGGTCGGGTATAAAATTTTAGAAAAATATCAGACCGTGTCGAATATGCGGTCAGAAATGCGATCGCATTCCTGACATGCAGTTCGCATTTTGGACCGCAGAATGGCCCCCAGGTGGGCCAAATTTTGAGAACATTCTGCCCGAGTACGCGACCACTATGCGGTTCGCATACACGTTATGCGATCGCATTGTGCGTCGCATAACACCCCTTCAGTTGGACAGTGATCTGCCCGTGTATGCGACCACTATGCGATCTGCATACACGTTATGCGATCGCATTGTGCGTTGCATAACACCCAATTTTTGGAAAAATTAAGTTCTTTCAAATCCCGGGGTATTTTTACAAAAAATCAAGGTCCGATTTAAGAGTTTCCTCAGAGATATCAACTCGGGGACTTATTCGAGCGATATTTTAAGCAAGAAATTTTATGGGTCATCACACCCGGCCATAGCATCGATCAAGCGATCGATGTTGGGCAGAGGGAATTAATCTTTAGGGCACGCCCTGTTCAAGTCCTTATAGTCTACACACATTCTTAACATGTTTCCCTTCTTGGGTACTACCACTACATTAGGCAGCCAATCTGGGTATTTTACCTCCCTAATAGAGCCGATTTTGAGGAGTTATGTTACTTCGTCCTTGATGAATGCATGCTTTATTTCAGACTGGGATCTTCTCTTCTACCTCACTGACTTGAATTTTGGGTCGACGCTTAGCCGATGTATGGTTATTTCGGGCGGGATCCCTGTCATGTCTAAATGGGACCAAGCGAAACAATCGATGTTTTTGGTAAGAAATTGAATGAAATTTTTCCTGAGTTCGGGGGTTAACCCTGTTCCCAAGTATACCTTTCGATCCGGAGGTTGCCTGGCTAGGACCGCGTGTTCTAGATCTTCGACCGTCGATTTGGTCGCATTTGATTTTAGGGGGCGACGAAATTACGGGGGGTGATAAAATTTTCTCCGCCACCTTCCGGGGTTGTATCTCCCTCTGGTTCCCTCGAGACGGAGGGTGCTGGAGTTAGCGTATCATTTTGAATAGCGAACATTTCTCTGGCCGCATGTTGCTCTCCATATATGGTTTCACGTCGTTCTTCGTTAGGAACTTTATAATTATATGGAAAGATGATGGCACTGCCCTCATGTTGTGAATCCACGACCTCCCAATCAGCACGTTGTATCTCATGTCCCCTTTGATGATCTAGAACTTAGTGTTCCGATTTGTCCCGGACGTGTTGACTGGGAGTGTCATCTCTCCTTTCGTCGTCTCTCTGGCCATGTTAAATCCGTTGAGAGTTATCAAAGTAGGTACGGCTCGATCGAGCATCCCGAGTTTCTTCACTACTTCCGCCCAGACAACGTTGGCAGAACTACCTGGATCCACTAGAACGCGTTTAATATTAACATTATTCAAAATGAAAGAAATTACCAGAGCATCATTATGCGAGTGAGGCGAGGTCTCGTGATCCCCTTCATCGAATATGAGGACGTCACTAGGCGCGCGGTTCCAAAATCTGTCCCGCTGCTACGGCCCATTATTTTGTAGGTTTAACCACAGGCCTCTGTGGGTTGTCGTTTCCCCCGATAATCATATGTATGGAGTGATGGGACCTCCTTGCTTAATCCCTTCGGGCTACTATCTTTTCCGGAAGGGGATCCTTGACTTGATGGCGAGCGAATCCTCGCGGGTATCCTTTGCTAGCGAACCGGGTTCCTTCTTTCTGGAGATGTCTGCAATACTTGGTTCGATGACCGTGAGTACCGTTAAACTCACATATTAGGTTGGGGTTCCTTTGAGACGGGTTTGACGATACGGGCTTTGGCCACCTGGTATCCCTGATTCTACCCATGGCTGATATGATGTTCGAAATGTTTCACTCAGAGTTGCTCCGGTGGGAGCAGAGTATCCCTGCTAGCTCCGTTCCCCTATTGGACCTAGCTTCGTCCGCTATCTTGCTTCAGACTGTTTTAAAATTGGCTCAAGATTCGTTGGGCCTTGCGATACATTTTTGACTTTCAACGTAAGGCCGATACCTCCCATTCTGTGTCTCTGGCTTTCTTTTTGGAAGCTTTGACTCTATTTTTCTGGCGAGGTCCCCAAGTATCTTGACGACAAGCTCGGTCGTCAGTCCCTTACTCCCTGTCCTTTCTGATATTGGCCGGATTCGGGGGGTTGTTGTAAGTGCTCTTGAGGTTCTCCGATGGTTCTGTAGCTGCGTGATCACTGCTTGTTGCGCATGTAGGATTTCGAAGATCATTTGAAGGTTGCCTTCCTTGTTCTCCTCAACGGTGGCATCTCGCTCCTTTTGCAGGCTTTTTTGACGCGCATTCCAGCGGGTGCAAAGGCTGATATCGTCGCGTTGGCCGTTGCTTGAGTTTGTGCCCGCGGGGGTCGGCTCAACTACGACGCTAAGGTCCGGTGGCGGTGCGCCGGCATTGGAGATGCTCACATTGTTTCTCCCAAACCCCTCAAGGCTGCTACTTTCGTACGCGCTCATTGAGTTGGACATTCTGACCTGAAATCGAAGATTCTTTGGACAAGAAAAGGTGTAAAAAGATAACTTGTGTTTTTCAACGAACCGGCACTAAAACAATTACTATTATTTTTAGCCCCACGGTGGGCACCAAACTGTTTACCGTGAAAATGGTAACTACAATTATATTTAGTTATGTGGTTCTAAAAATACGTGATTTATCGTAATACCGATTATTGAGTTATTATAGCTAGATGTGTTTGCACGAAACAGTGAGAAAAACAATCAGAAGCTAAAGGAAAGCAAACCATAGTGCCTTAAATCGAAGGCTCAATGTCGACCTTGGGGGTCCCTAAGACCGGGTCTCGGGCCTGGGTCGCGTGGTCGATGAAGATATAATGAACTTGCAAGCCTTAAGGTACGCTATTTATGATCAATGATGGGCTACAAATGAAGAACAAGTAAAAAAAAGCAATAAATGCAAATAAATGAGCTAATAAAGAGGAATAGAGGATGCTTGATATAAAAGCAGAGAATGTTCTTATGTCTCGTATTCAATGTATTGAGTGTTTTTACAAAATGACAAAGATCACCTTTATATAGTAGGGATCCAAACGTAGTACATCATCATTTATTGCCAAGATCGTAATTGATACTGCTATTTAATGCTCAAGTATGGTACTATACTTTGTCACGGAAATGTCTGCCTCGATCTCTATGCTTGCTTCTTGCTTCGAATCATGGGTCCTTATCCTCCTGGGTTGACTTATTAGACTGCCTGAGGTCGGACCTCAGACCATACTTTGACTTCCACGTGAATCGGCCACTGTAAAAATAGGCGCAAAAATCGTCCTTCCAGATTTTAAACGTATACATAAAGCAAGGGTGGGCTCGAGAGATACCGTTTAAATTCTTCCAAGGCTTGTTGACGTTGCGGAGTCCATGTGAAGTTGTTTTTCTTCTTTAGTAGGGAGAAGAAATAATGGCTCCGATCTGATGACCTTGAGATGAATCGGCGATAGGTAGTTATCCGTCCAGTTAACCATTGCACGACTTTGACATTATTTCAAAGGTGATCTCCTCGATGGCCTTGATTTTGTCGGGGTTGATCTCGATCCCCTTGTTCGATACCATGAACCCTAGAAACTTGCCCGAGCCAATTTCAAAAGCGCATTTCTCGGGGTTGAGTTTCATGTTGTACTTCCTTAGGATATTGAACTTTTCCTGCAAATGGATCGAATGGTCCTCTACGCGCAGGGACTTAACTAGAATATGATCAATAAACTTCCATAGATTTGCCTATTTGATGTTCGAACATTTAATTAACTAAGCGTTGATACGTAGCACCTACATTTTTTAGCCCAAAGGGCATTACATTATAGCAATATGTACCATACTTCATGATAAACGAAGTCGTTCCTGGTCCTCCGGGTTCATTTGAATTTGATTTTACCCAGAGTAGGCGTCGAGCAAAGTAAGGATCTCGTGGCCAGCCGTAGCATCGATCAGACGGTCGATGTTGGGCAGTTGGAAGGAATCTATAGGGCATGGTTTGTTAAATTTTTTGTAGTCCACACACATTCTAAGTTTATTTCCCTTTTTAGGGACTACCACTACGTTAGCTAGCCATTCGAGATATTTTACTTCCACAATGGATCCTATTTTGAGATGTTTGGTTACCTCGTCTTTGATAAATGCATGCTTTACCTCAGACTGAGGCCTCCTTTTTGCTTCACCGGTTTAAACCTGGGATTGACACTTAGTCGATGGGTGGTTATCTCCGGTGGGATCCCTATCATATCTAAGTGGGACCAAGCAAAGTAGTCAATGTTATCAATAAGGAATTGAATGAGTCTTTCCCTGAGTTCGTGAGTTAATCCTGTTTCCAGGTATACCTTTTGTTTCGGCAGGTGCTTGATCAATACCACCTACTCTAGCTCCTCAACCATGGACTTCATTGCATCTGACTCCTCGGGGGGGACGAAGGTTCGAGGGGTGAGGAAATCTTCCATTACGTCCTCGATCACCAATTCCTTGGGCTTAGCCGAGGATATGGGTTGTGATTGCTAATTGGCTATGTGCTTGTCCTTCGACTTTTCTGATGTGGATGGTGTCGACACCGTTGCTAAGTCGTGTACTGCAAACATTTCCTTAGCTGCATGCTGCTCTCCATATTCTATTTTTACGCCATCCTTTGTTGGGAACTACATCATTTGATGAAGGGTCGATGACACTTTCCTCATGCTATGGATCCATGGTCTTCCAAGCAAAGCGTTGTACCTCATGTCACCTTCGATGACATGAAACATGGTGTCTTGTATGGTTCCGGCCACATTGACTGGGAGGATGATTTCCCCCTTCGTCGTTTCACTTGCCATGTTGAAGCCATTCAAGACTCGAGATACTGGTATGATTTGGTCGAGCAACCCGACCTACTCCACGACCCTTAAGCTGATTATATTAGCCGAACTACCTGGATCCACAAGAACACGTTTAACTTGAACTTTACTTATAAGGATAGAAATTACCATTGCATCGTTGTGAGGCTGAGATAAAACCTCGATGTCTTCCTCGCTGAATTTGAGAGTATCCTCGGATATGTAGTCCCGAGTCTGCTTCTCCCTTATGATAGATATTTTGGTTAATTTTAATATGGGTCCCTGTGGGACGTCGACTCCGCCGATGATCATGTGAATTACATGTTGAGGCTCTTCCGGTTCATTTTTCCTGTTTGCATCTCTTTCTCTTAAATGGGTGTTGGCCTGGTCGCTAGGAAATTCTCGAAGGCGCCCCTCGTTGAACATTCAGGCTACCTCCTCTATAAACTGTTTGCAGTCCTCGGTCCTATGACAATGAGTACCATGATACTTGCACATTAAGTTGGGATTCCTTTGAGAAGGATCGGTCTTTATGTGCTTAGGCCATCTGGTATCTATGATTTTTCCAATGGCTGAGACGATGCCTGAGGCATCGATGCTGATGTTTTAGTCTGATAATCGAGGTCCCTCAACTGGTCCGGAATGCCTATTGAACCCGGTCTTACTCATGAGTCCCCGAGAATTTTGACCTCAATCTGCTCTTCGATCATTTCTAGGTATGTTGCGCCTCGAAGTGTTCATTCTGTCTTCGGTGTATGGCTGTTATCTTTCCTTGTTCGGCCTTGGATCCCTTTCTGCATCTCTTGACTCCTTTTCTAGTAGTCTGCTTGGATAAACGGAGCCCGAGGGGGCTCCTAACTGGTCGTCCTCAACCCTAATTTTGTACTGATACCTGTTATGCACATCCGCCCAAGTCACGGCGGGGTACTCCATCAAGTTCTACTTCAGCTGCCTCGAAGCTATCGAACTCCGTTCATTTAGCCCCTGAGTGAAGGCTCGTACGACCCAGTCATCGGAGACTGGTGATAACTCCATTCGTTCCAACTGGAAATGGGAGACGAACTCCCTTAACATCTCGCTCTCCCATTGCTGGATTTTGAATCAGACTTCCTTGTTGCAACCTTTATGTCACCAGCATGTGCCTTTACAAATGAGTCTGCCAACATGGCAAATGAATCGATTGAGTTCGGGGGCAGGTTATGGTACCACATCATGGCCCCCTTTGACAAGGTTTCGCCAAATTTCTTCAATAGGACAAACTCGATCTCGTCGTCCTTCAAATCATTTACTTTATACCAAAAGTATATGTGGTGATGTGCTCGTTGGGATCAGTGGTCTCGTTGTATTTTGGGATGTCTGACATCCGAAACTTCTTTGAAATGGGCTTCGAAGCCGCAATCGGGATTAACGGTTTTTGTACAAACTTCTTCGAATCCAGTACCTTCAAAACCAGAGGTGCTCCTGGTATCTGGTCGACCCTCGAGTTGTAGGTTTACACTTGCTTACCATTGTCCTCTATCTTCTTTTCTCCCGACTCGACCCTCTTTGTACTCTCCTCGAGCTTTCACATGATGGTGGGATTAGTTCCCGACCCATTGTTGCTAGATCTCTCCAAGACTAACTTAGCACGTTGAGTGGTTTCTTGTCCTGCTATGCTCGGAGTCTTTTGCTGACTCTGTAACTGAGTGATGGCGACCTGTTATGCTTGCAACATTTCAAAATTTACTTGTAGACTAACTTCTCTCTCTTCTCGCGCGTAAGTCCTATGGGCATTGCCTCGACATACGCTTCCTTCAACATCAATGCCCAAGTTGACGTTCAAAGCAATGTGTGAACCAACGTCGACTGGGTTAGGGGGAGGTGCTACCCCGGGGTTAGGCAGTAGCACACCGGTCCCTAAAGTTGTTGCGTTATTTTCTCCATGGAATCCAAGGTCGTTGTTTCCATGATCATATGCGTTTGCAATGTTAGATATTTTTTAGCCGGAAATCAAAGAATCTTTGACAAGAAAAAGTTTGAAGAATAACGTGTGTTATCAGAAAACTAGCACTAAAATAATCACTATTATCTTTAGCCCCACGGTGGGCACCAAATTGTTTACCTTGAAAATAGTAGTAGTAATTAGATTTGATTTGTGGTTTTAAAGATATGTGATTTATTCCAATACTAGTAAATAAACAAGAAATATTAAGTGTAAGTGAGAAGAAATGATGAACCAAACCAGTGTTGCTATAGCAACGGGGACCTCGAGCTCGATATTCTCGGGGGGCCTCGAGGTGAGCTAAGAGCAATAAATAAAGAACAATAAAGTAAAAAAAGAAATCTGAAGAACAATCTTTGTTGGATCAAGAAACTGAATGGTTTTGAAGATTGACGAATGAACCTAAAGTTGAATCGGGTCCATCACTGAAGACATAGACACGCAGAGCAAATGGCACGTGAGGAGATCACACACAGGAGATAAACACAATCAGTGATCTGAAGAGATATCTCCTAATCGAAAAGATTGCAAATCTATAGGCAGATGGACTTCTTATACAGGAAGGATAGAATCAAGATAGAGGAGGATCTAGGTAGTTGAGATCAACTAGAACTCTTCTGCCAAGGAAGTGTTGCATTAGAATTCTAGTATATCTCCGTGACTATTGATCCTATATATTTTTAAGTGTTCTTATTGAACGGGTGCGCACAAACATAGAAGTGAAAAAAAAATTGAGGGCAAATTTTCAAAAGCAATTTTGCAAGCAGTTCGTGTGAGAATTTCGGGCGATTAAAAAGCTACTTGAAATCAGCTAGAAGAAAAAGTTCCATCTGTTATCTTTTAGTCTAGTTATTTGTAGTAGGTGATTGAAAATTGTATCTTTCAGCTTTATCTAGAAGCAATTGCAATAGGTACTAAGTATTAAAGTTAGAGTTAACTTGAAGTTTGTCGCAAATAGCTAGAGGCTAGTTTGCCACAAGGAAATTAGAGCTAGTCCTTAGGTTTACAATAGAGTTTATTTTGTAAATGTTGTTTGGCTCATTGACTTAGTGAAGAGTTTTGGAAAATCCTACTGGGAAGTAGGTCGTGGTTTTTACACCTTTTGAGCCAGGTGTTTTCCACGTAAAATTGATGTTTTCTTTTATTTGTGCAATTATTATTCTGCAAATTGTAGGAGTTGGAACATATAGAAGAACCTGATCTTTCTATAACTACTGCACGCAAAAATCGGACACCACAAAAATCACCCCCCCCCCCCTCTTGTGTGGTATTGACGTTTGGAACATTAATTGGTATCAGAGCAGGTTATCCTTGAAGAGGCTAACACGTTAGGAAAAGATCAAAATGAGTGCACCACTTGGGAACTGGGAAGGACAATCAACTGCTAGGCCACCACTCTTTAACGACTTGTACTACTCCTGGTGGAAGAATAGGATTAAGGATCACTTAATTGGGGAAGACTATGACCTATGGGACATAGTCACTGATGGTCATTTGGCTACCATGAAAAAGACTGCTGAAGTTTCTGAATTCCTTGGTAATCATGGCCATCTCTTCTTCCCCCAGATATGCTCCCTCAATGATTCTCAAAGCCAGACTTCTTTCCTTCTTGGGAGCATCCATCTTCATTGTCTGCCTTCTAAGTTCGTAAGCAGTGAGATTTCTAAGTAGCTCATCCAACCTGAGGGTTGCCATGTTCTTGGATTCCTGAATAGCAGTGATCTTGCTTTCCCAAGAGATGGGCAAAACCCTTGTCAAAATTTTCTCAACACTCTCTTTTCAAGAATTACCCTTCCAAGAGACTTGAGTTCATTTGTCAGTGTAGTGAACCTTGTATACATATCTTGGATCGTCTCTCCTTCCTTCATGGTGAGATTCTCAAATTGAGAATATAGTAGAGTTCCTCTTGACCTTTTCACTTGAGGTGTTCCTTCACGAGCCACTTGCAGTGCATCCCAAATTGTTTAGGAAGTAGTGCAACTTTGAATTCTACTATACTCATCTGGACCAAGCCCACACACTAGCCACTTCTTGGCCTTAGCATTTTTCTCCCATTTTCTTAAGTCTTCAGCAGTGCAATAATCTCTTGTCTTTGGCACGTCTACTCATCTCATTAGAAAAAAGGGCATCTCAAGAGGTGAAAACTACAACAAGGCAAAGGCTCCAGAAAAGCTCACTAACGAGAGATGCTACAAATGTGGAAAACCTTACTATCACATCAAGAACTGGCCTCAGTGGGAAGTGGAATAGAAAAGGGAAAAATCTGAACGAAGGAACCGGAAGAAGGAACTGGTTCATCCAAAGTAAAATACAACGAAAGCTATGGTTGCTGCTTGGGGAGAAAGCTTAGACGAAGAATTAGAAGATGAAGATGGAGATGAACAAGCGCTTATGGAAATTGGTGAATCAGATGAGAAATCGTGTAAAGAACCAGAGGTAAGTATATCCCATCTCAAAAACAAGATTAAGTTCCTATCTAAAGAAAAACTCTCAGAATTGCTACTTGACTTCATGGACGATTTTGAGGAAATAAATAAAGAAAAAGAACAGTTGTCTAAGGAGTGTGTAATGTTAAAGTCAAAGTTTTAGAACCTGGAACTCAGAGTAAGTGAATCTTTTAATGAAAACACTGCCTTGAAGAACCAGGTTCATCCACATGAAACTAAGGTCCTAGAGTAAAAATCTGAAACTTTAAAACTGAAACTAGGAACTAGCAAGAAGACAGCTGAAAACTCTCAACTCATGTTAGAAGAAAATGTAGGTAAACTAAAGGATAAGTTGTACAATAAAGATGAACAAATAAGAGTGCTAAAAGAGGATCTTGGAAAGGTCAAACATGTATTAGATCGAACATGCAAATGGAATAAATCTTCTGATGCCTTGGCATGGCTTCAAAAAAATCACAGTAGCAACAGAAGAGGACTTGGCTTTGGGAGTCAACTGCCCAAATGGGATCCCAAAAGTAAGTACCTCACTCTTCCTGAGAACAAAATATGCACCCACTGTGGTAGGATTGGTCAATACAAGATTGAATCAATGCAAAAGAATAGGAAGTCGAAAGGATGAAAGTTTTGTTCGAAAGAAAAATTGGTTGCCATATTGGGCCATAAAAGGCCTAATTCATCCTTTCTCTTATAGAAAAGGACCCAAACTAGTTTGGGTCCCTAAGACTAACCCATAATTTTATTTTGTAGGTTCAAGAGAGAGGAAGCAGTCAAATATGGTACTTGGATAGTGGTTGCTCAAAACACATAACACGGAACAAGGAACAGTTCCTTCAACATGAAAACTTCAAAGGAGGAAATGTCTTCTTTGGAAATAGGAAGAAAGGTGAAATTATTGGGGTTGGAAAGGTAGGTAAGGATGACACACGTTCCACTTAGAATGTGTACTTGATAGATGGCTTGAAATATAGCCTGATCAGTGTATCACAAATGTGTGACAGGGGTAACCTGGTTGCATTCACTTCTACTAAATGTTTTGTGATTAATCTTATCACTGACAAGATTGTTTTGCAAGGAAAAGAGTGAATAATATTTATGTCATAGACATGTCCACACTGTCAGAAAACGAACTAACTTGTTTAAGTGTATTGGACAGTGATCCCCTCCTTTGGCACAAAAGACTTGGACATGAAAGTCTAAATCAGCTCAAAAAACTAGTCTCCAAGGACCTAGTGATAGGTCTTCCTAACATTAAGTTCAAGGAAGACAAAGTTTGTGAGGCTTGTGCAAGGGGGAAGCAGGTAAGGTCCTCTTTCAAAATCAGGAAAATGATAAGTACCACCAGGACGTTGGAACTGGTTCATATAGATCTATGTGGTCCTATGAGAACACTAAGCAGAGGTGGTAAGAGATATGTAATGGTGCTTGTTGATGACTACTCTAGATTTACCTGGACATTATTCCTACATTTAAAGATGAAGCATTTGATATGTTTACATCCTTTGTTAGAAGAACTCAGAAACAGTTAGGAAATCAACTTGCATCAATAAGGTCTGATCATGACACTGAATTTGAAAATGCAAAGTTTACTGAATTTTGTTATGAACATGGCATAGATCATAACTTTTCTGCCACTAGAATTCCACAACAAAATGGAGTTGTTGAAATAAAGAACAGAACTCTTGAAGATATGGCTTGAACTATGCTTCTTTCTAGTAAACTACCTCATAGCTTCTGGGCAGAAGCAGTAAACACTGCATGCTATATCATAAATAGGTGCATGACTAGACCACTTGTAGAGAAAACTCCCTATGAGTTACTAAAAGGGAGAAAGCCCAATATATCCCATCTTCGCACTTTTGTCTATAAGTGCTTTGTGCACAACAATGGCAAGGACTCCCTAGGTAAGTTTGATCCAAGAAGTGATGAGGGGGTATTCTTGGGATATTCCTCACATAGAAGGCCTATAAGGCTTATAACGAAAGAACTATGTGTGTAGAAGAAAGTGTGCATGTTGTTTTTTTTATGAAACTACTATTATTTCTGAGAGACAAGAACAAGAAAATGAGGAAATTGGGCTAGTCAGAAACTACGACCAAACTGAAGTAACTATGGAAGAAGGAACAGGTGATGGAACAGGTATATCTACCACGAGCAACCTAACAGGGGGAACTCAACAACAAACCTCATTGGAACTTGTCCCTGATCCTGTTCCACGGTAATGAAGCACTGTAGGATCATCAAGTTGTGAACAATTGGTTTTAAAACAACACAGATACCAGAGTTCTCGCCCCATTGAGAACATCATAACTGATCTAGCATCTGGAATCAAAACCATATCCTCTCTGAAAAATCTATGTGCTTTTGATGCCTTCATATCCTTAATCACACCAAAAAATGTTGCTGAGACCTTACAAGATGCAGACTGGGTAAATTCCAAGCAAGAAGAACTTAATCAATCTGAACGAAGTCAAGTTTGGCATATGGTACCCAGACCACTAGATAGATCAGTGATTGGCAAAAAGTGGGTGTTCAGAAACAAACTTGATGAAGATTGAATAGTTACAAGAAACAAGGCCAAATTGGTTGTCAAAGGATATAGTAAAGAAGAGGGCATAGACTATGATGAAACTTTTTCTCCTGTGGCAAGACTGGAGGCAATCAGGCTCCTCAAAGAATTTGCTGCCTACATGGAATTTACCCTCCACCAAATGGATGTCAAGAGTGCTTTCCTGAATGGCTACCTAAAAGAGAAAGTATTTGTCAAGAAGCCTCCAGGATTTGAAAGCAAGGAGACTCCTGACCATGTGTACAAATTTGACAAGGCTTTGTATGGACTCAAGAAAGCACCAAGAGCATGGTATGAAAGGCTATCTAACTTCCTACCGGAACATGACTACAAAAGAGGTAAAATTGACAACACCTTGTTCTTGAAATAAAAAGGTAAGGATCTCTTGGTAGTAAAAATATATGTAGATGACATAATATTTGGGGCAACTTCTGAAAAAGTAAGTAAGGAATTTGCTAAACTAATGGGGAGTGAATTTGAAATGAGCATGATGGGTGAGCTTAATTTCTTTTTAGGCTAAAAAATAAAACAGAATTTAAATAGAACTATGATCCATCAGCAAAAATATGTGAAAGAGTTGCTCAAAAGATTCAAAATGGAAGACTCAAAAGAAATTGACACTCCAATTGCAACAACCACAAAATTAGATGTAGATGAACCTGGTTCATCTGTTGATCAAAAGTTGTATGGAGGGATGATTGGGTCTTTATTATACTTACTGCCAGTAGACCTGACATTGTTTTCAGCATAGGGTTTGTGCAAGATTTCAGGAAAATCCCAATGAGTCTCATTTAACTGCATTGAAGAGAATCCTGAGATATCTAAAAGGCACCACTGATCTATGTCAGTCGTATCCTAAAGGTAGTAATTTCGATCTTGTGGGATATGCTGATGTTGACTATGCAGGTTTCTTAGTAGACAGAAAAAGCACCTCAGGTATGGCACACTTTTTGGGCTCTTGCCTTGTGTCTTGGGCCACCAAGAAACAGAATTCAGTAGCTCTATCTATTGCTGAAGCTGAGTACGTGGCTGCAACCTCCTGTTGTGCTCAGTTACTATGGATTAAGCAACAACTGATGGATTGTGGTATAGAGGTTTGATGAATTCCTATATTCTGTGATAACACTAGTGCTATTAGTATGACAAAGAACTCAGTTCATCATAAAAGAACTAAGCACATAGATGTTAGACACAATTTCCTAAGAGACAACTATGTGAAGGGAATGATCTCAATTGAATTTTGTGCCACTGACAAACAAATTGCTGACATCTTTACTAAAGCACTAAGTAGAGAGCATTTTGATAGAAACAGGTTAGAATTAGGGATGATTAAGATCACCTAATTGAACTATTTCAAAACAAAAACGAAAAAAAATTGGCTAGGATTTCTTAAATGTGTAAATAATCAGAATAATCATTGCTCAGTTTCATGTCTTAAATGCCATACTCTCTTGCCATGTGTTAATATGACTCTTTGGTTACTAATGATGTTTTTATATTTTTGTAAACTGAGGCAAATCAAGAAATTCTAACACGATGAACCTGGTTCATCGTTGCTGGTTCATCTAACTGAAAAGGTACGTGCTCATCACTATACACATATTGAAATATCTATAGTTACTCATGAGCAGGACTCTATCCATAACAAGTTATTTTCAAAATCTAAGTACTTATCCCAAAATTGAACCTGTCACTTATCACCTGACACTCCTGAGCCGATTAGACTCCCACTTGACCAAAAATAACACTTGTTGTACATTTATTAACCAAGCCTTTAAAAACTCATCATCACCTCTCTATTTCTTAACTTTCTTTCCTTCTAAAAGGCATAACCGTCGAGACAAGTTCAACTCTTTGTTCAAAAAACCTTGATCGAAATCTTCCAATCTTCAAAAATTCATAACCATGTCTTCCACACCACCTCCTGCTACGTCGTCCTCAACCACTCCAGAATACAGTATCACACTTGAAGATACTAGTTCAAATTCTCCCACCCGATCTCAATCAAATTCTTCCACCCAATCTCAATCACACTCTTCTACCCCTCAAAACAATCGTGTTCCATCACCAATCCCGTCTCCTCCAATCGCTCCTATTATCCCACCAAGCCCTACTCCAGAACCCAGGAGAAGGCGTGTGGAAATGCTAGCCAGACAAACCGTGGCCTCTAGCTCTCTTGCTCGTAAATTGAATGCAAATCTTCAAGCTAGTTAGGCCCAAGAATCTGAAACCTTCAGCGACTCTTTCAAGTCTACAAATGAGGGGGAAGCACATGGTTCTATTGACTCTAAACAGATAACATCTGAAATTAGGTCTGAGCCTGTCATTTCTTAAAATAGGTTTGTGTTAATTGGGTATGTAGTAGATGTGGAGATTCCTGATAGGAGAAGAAGAAGTGGCAAAAATAACAGTGGGAAAGAAATTGAGAGAGAGGGAGAAAGAAGTTCAGTTAGGGGAGCAGGAGATGAAGGTACTACACTAGCAATATGTGGTCCTGATCTAGTGGTTGTTGAAGAAGGTGCCAAGGATTTAGGGGGAAGCAATTATGGAGAGGGTGTAGAAGGGCTGGAAAATTTACAGCATGTAACCGATGAACCTGGTTCATCGATTGAAGAAACTTTGGCAGAACTGATGAGAAAATTAGGTGAGAGTTACAAACCCAAAAAGAAGAGAACCCCCAAGACCAAGAAAGTTGATCCTCCAGTGGAAAGCAAGAAAAGAAAATCCACTTCATCTGCTGATACTTCAATTCCTAGGCGTCGCATTACAAGGAGTGCGATTAGGCAGAGTGAAGAGGAGTTGCAGAAAGCTCTGAGGGAGAGTAAGAGAAAGAAAGCTGCTAAGGGGAAGGCAAAAGTGTTTGAGCATGCTGAGGCTGTTGATGTTGAGGAGATGGACCTGGTCCATCAAGAGGAGCAACTAGCACAAGTTGAGACAGAGACACCCAAACCAAAAAAGGCCAAGACTTCTTCCTAGAAGTCAGCTTCTGTGTCTGCCACACCTTCAATTTTTTCCAAGCGAACTAGGTCCAAATCAATGAAAGTTCAATTTTATGATGATGCTGAGTGGAGTGGTGAAGAAGCAGAGGAGTCTGGTGGGGAGACAGACAAATTGACAAAGTTTGGGAAGCGTACAATACTAAAGGGAATGATGTTAAGGGATCTTGAAGAATCAGGCTTGATCTACCTTATGGACACCTTGGATGTGCAAGGCTGGAAGGACCTAGTCCTTCACCTTGATGGAAGCTAACCAGGAATGAAATTGTAGAATTTATGGCAAATGTAGAGGTCAAGAACGGAAGGGTCTCCAGTCAAGTAAAAGGGGTTGATATCTCTTTTGATGCCAAGGATCTGGGCGAGATACTTGGGATTCCCTTTGAGGGATACGATGATTACACTAGACAGAGGTCGCCCAGTTTGGATAGTCTTCCTTCAGCACTTCAAATCACTAGAAGATTTAGTGAAAATGATGAAGAGCCGGAACCAAGGACTGTGTACAAAAGCGAGATGAAGCCGCAACACAAAGTGATCTTTGAGTTTGTCAACAAGTGTATACTGCCCAGGAAAGAGAGGAGGCATTTAGCAAACTACATGGATTTGACTCTTATGGAATGTCTGGACAGTTGATGGTAAATTAACTGGCCCTCTTTTATCATTTAGTTATTCGACAGGGTGGTAAATGGAACCAAGGCCCATTATATCCTATATGTGTTCATCCTAACGGCTATGCTGGCTCACTTCGAAGTGCCCGTGAAGAAGGCAGAAATGGCCACTGTCAAGGATCATTTTGGGAAGAACACGATTCTGACTCTCGACTATGCTGTGAATGTTCTTGATGATGAACCTGGTTCATCAAGAAAAATGTCTGTGAACAGCAAGGTTAGAGCGCTTGTGCATGAAGGTGGGGTTAATGATGCTGAGATCCTTCGTTTGAAGACCCGCCTTACAAAGGTTGAGGCTGAGCGGGATGCGCTCAAAGCTGAACTGGAAAATGAAAAAGAGAAGAATTAGGGGGTTCTTCAACAAATGCTCTCTCTTCTCCAAGCAAAGAACCCAACCTCCACCTCTTCCCAGCCTTAGGTGTCCAGTCCCGTCCTTAAACCTTCTATGAACCAGTTCGGGATTTCTTTTGTTGCTTTAGTTTTACTCATGGTTGTGACTATTTTTATTTCTTTTTGTGTTTGGTGACTGACCTATGATCTAATCAATGAATTGTGTTGTTTTCGCTCCTAATGTTGTCTCACTTTCTTTAATAACTTGCATTCTTGGTTTACTTTTGATGATTAATCCATGTTTGCACCTGCAATTGCCTCAGTGGCCTTGAGTAATTATTATAAAACTGGTAATTCTAACACTTTGCAACTTTTCGATGATTCCAAAAGAGGGAAGATGTGCTATATTGAAAATTGTGATATTTATAACCTAATGAACCTGGTTCTTTATGATAAAGGCTTAATGCTATGAAAAGTGTCCATATTGGATTAAAGTGGTTACAGGTATAAGCACAGAGTTTGTCATCATCAAAAAGGGTGAATTTGTTGGATCAAGAAACTTAATGGTTTTGAAGATTGACAAATGAACTCAAAGTTGAACCAGGTCCATCACTGAAGACATAGACACGCAGAGCAAATGGCACGTGAGGAGGTCACACATAGGAAATAAATACAATCAGTGATCTGAAGAGATATCTCCTAATCGAAAATATTGCAAATTTATAGGCAGATGGACTTCTTATTCAGGAAGGACAAAATCAAGATAGAGGAGGATCTAGGTAGTTGAGATCAACTAGAACTCTTCTACCAAGGAAGAGTTGCATTAGAATTTTAGTATATCTCCGTGACTATTGATCCTATATATTGTCAAGTGTTCTTATTGAACAGGTGCACACCAACATGGAAGTGAAACAATAATTGAGAGAAAAATTTTCAAAGCAATTTTGCAAGTAGTTCGTGTGAGAATTCATGTGCGACTCAAAAGCTACTTGAAACCAGCTAGAAGAATCAATTACATCTGTTATCTTTTAGTCTAGTTATTTGTAGTAGGCGATCGCAAATTGTATCTTTCAACTTTATCTGTAAGAAATTGTAATAGGTACTGAGTATTCAAGTAAGAGTTAACTTGAAGATTGTCGCAAATAGCTAGAGGTTAGTTTGCCACAAGGGGATTAGAGTTAGTCCTTAGGTTTACAAAAGAGTTTATTTGGTAAATGTTGTTTGGCTTATTGACTTAGTGAAGAGTTTGGGAAAATCCTACTGGGAAGTAGGTCGTGGTTTTTTCACCTTTTGAGCCAGGTGTTTTCCACGTAAAATTATTGTATTTTTTTATTTCTGCAATTATTATTCCGCAAACTGTAGCAGTTGGAACACATAGAAGATCCTGATCCTTCTATAACTATTGCACGCGAAAATCGGACACCACACAAATCACCCCCCGCCCCTCTCTTGTGTGGTATTGCCGTTTGGAACATCAATCTTGAGCATATTAAACGAGAAAAATATAGTAGAATGTTCTATTGCGGAATGATCAAGTTTACAAATGATTGGAAATCTCCTTTATATAGGAGGGGAAAATACCTTTCTATTTACAGTAAAGAATCCTATTGGTACAACTGTATAACAGTCTAGTACGGATTTGTACGAATCAATCTGTGATTTATTCCTTGACCTATATGCCCTTGAGAAATTCCCGCTCTTTTTTTTAGTGTTATCGAAACGGTACTGCCTCGAGATAGGCCGTGTCGGGCCTTCGATGTGCTCTCTCGAGGTGTGCATTTTGTGATCAGGTTCGAGCTTTACTTCAAGTTGTCCGAGTTGGGGCTCGGGACACAATAGAGACTTCGAATCGGGCTTTCCAATTTCGGCCGTATACATGTTGCTTATTTCGTTTGTCTGGTTCTCTGCAGGTTCTTTGCTTTTGCAAACATCATTGGATGCGGCTTCTCTGTTTTGTCCCTGTTTCTTGCCTCTGGTTTAACCCACAAGTGTTTCGACCCACAGAACTACTTTTACATTTTCCTTCATGATTTGGTACGTCCATTTAGTTTGCATAACTTGGATATCCATCTTTCTAGTAATACTATTCATTGTGTTTGTTACTGTTGATCTGGGAAAAATTTCTTGACCAATGTTTCAGAATCAAAGGTAAATGTAAGTCCATTCATTTGGGGGTCAGGGAAACCATACCTTTATTCCTCACCCTCTGAAATCACTCAATTTTTTCCATAGCCCATACATTTCAAATTTGTAACGTCACGCAATATTAGCATTAATGATTTGCTGTCTCTCGATTTGTTTCTTTTCTTATGAGGCCTAAACCTAGATGTCATTTACAATGCATGTACTTTCCTAATTGTTGCAACGAATATTAGTTTTGATGGAAAAAAGAATTGGAAGCTAGAGGCTAAAAGTGGTAGATATTGGGATAAATGGTGCTAGCTAGTATGAATGTATGACCTTTTTGCTTTCCCTTTTTTCTGTTTGTTGAAACACGTAGTCTTTGGATTGGACTTATTTTTACATTGTCAGTGGAATTTAATATATTGTACCCCTCATAGGCTAGAATTTTTGCAAAGGGATGTACGGAAAAACTATGGGATTCAACATATAATGTATATGCATAAAGCAAAAAAATTTACCTTACAACACAATGTAATTTTCAGGCGAAGGAGTGTCAGTTCTTGGTTAAACGTGGTTCCGCCACTAGTTGTACTAATATGTAAGCTTCCTTAATTTTCTAGGTCATTAATCACACTTTTTACGGACGGTTTATTTGTAATTATCTCTATGTGGTATAATAATGTAACAATTCATTTACACGTCGAGTATAATAGTTAAACTCATACTCTTTTATAAACCAAACATTTCTACTATTATACTGTCAGTATAAATTAATTTGAAGCAGTGATGTGAATGTTGGATTTTGTTGTGAGAACAGATTGTGATGGCACTGTTGCTTGCTGGATGTGCAGCAGCCACTGCAATTGGATATGTGGGGAAATATGGAGAGAGCCATTCGGGATGGATGCCCATTTGTGATTATGTCTCTAAATTATGTGACAAGGTTACAGATAGTGTCATGCTCTCCTATTTTGCTGTGCTTTTCTACCTCTGCCTCGCTATAATCTCCGTTAATCGATCTAGACAGATCCAAGTTTAATTAGCAGTGATTAAGTGCAAGAAAGTTTGTTTAGCTGCAACACAGCAGAAACAGAAACTAAAAACTGAGCAACTAATGGTTTATTCTTCACTATTTTGAATTGATGCAAGGCTATATAAGGGATATATACCTGAGAGCTGACGTTAAAATGAAGATGGAGATAGTTGTGGCTCTCAAGAGTTATGGTCAATTTCAAAGGCCAATTGCGCGTTGTGTATTAGTTGTCATAGCAATTGTCCACTGTTCTGAATTGATGCAACTGAGCAATTGCTATTTCGTATTTTGAGTTCAGCCCTATTTAGTTCAAGTTAGTCTAGCCTTTCCTTTATCCTCTTTTCAACTAATTATATGGAATCTAACGTCACTTTTTGTATGCTCATTTTTAGCTCTAAAAGTAAGAACTAAACAATTAGTCCATCCATAATCCAAATTAATTCTGATGGTTTCTGTTGGGTTTTTTTTATTAAAGGGGGTGAACGGAAAATGGAAGAAGCATTTAAGGATTGCACCTTTTCATCTTAACCTTTTATTCCCTATCAATTTAGAGGTTTGGTCTCATTTTTATATTACAAAAAAAAATCTGAAATCTTTGTTTTTCACTCGTAAACTGTATAATTGAATTTGTAACGTGATTTATAGACACGTGAATTAATTTGATCTACGAATATAAAAATAACTAAGAACAACAAGAAACAAATTAAATAAACTTGAAGAAAATACAAGCCTGGCTTTGAGATAAGCTTCTCCGGAAGCAAGAATAAGAACAATGCGTAGAACAGAAAGAAAGAGTGTAGTTAATAAAATCAGTAGCCTTTTTGTGTATAGATGATTACGTGTCTAACAATGAATACAAACTCTTCTATTTATAGTTCAATTCAAGGAGACAAGATCCCCAAATCAAATACTTCTTTAATTCGCATAAAACCCCTCTTGATGGTTCTATAACAGTTGAGTATTGATGCAGAGATTCTTTATTACGGCTGCTTATTCAATGCTTTATTTTCCAACAGATATCTTCTTCTCAAATCTTCATCCCCGGTTCCAGCCTTCGAAACTTACTTAGCACCAATCACGGGCATTTACATCGATGGTGGCCCTTCTAAGAAGAACAGAAATAATGAAGCCAATGCCGATCCTCCTACTACCAACACAATCACCCCCTATCAACTAAATATTGCGACGAACCTTCAAGTACAAAAGGAACTTCTCAACCCTAAAAATGACAGAAATTGGAACGTCAGCAGATATTTTTCTTTCATTCTTCCTTCTAGTATCCCTGTTTGTGAAAGAAGATTGTGATTGGAATAAAATTGAAATTTTAGCCCCAAATGAACTGGAAAAGGTCACCTTCTGCAAACCAAGGTTCATGTACATTTACACGTACCCTTTTACTTTAAGAATTGGCCGAGAAATCGATCCCATTATTTTAACGTTTTTCCACAACTACTAAATCAGCTTGGCTCAGGTAGGTCCGTCAATATGGTGAACTATAGCTTGCCTTCGGGTATTGTGTTTCCGGAGTGAAACCCTCATTCTTACTCATCTGATCAACCTCTACTACCCAAAAATTTCCAGAGGAGGCATGATAAAACTCAGTAAACTGGGTCATCGTGCCATCTTCACCAATATTGATGGTGATAATGATCGTGATTGGATGGAAAGGTTCATTGTAATTGATATCGGGGACATTATTTCGGCGACATCACCTTCTACCCTTGAATCCTGGAACTTTACAAGTAGGTTTTCCAAATATTCTTTTCCTAGTCCATTAAAGAAAATCCCCTCATTTGCTAACTTTTATTTCTCTTATTTCAGCTACCCATTGGGTTCCACCATTGGTTTAGAACCTGACCTAATGGGTACAGAAGATTTTAGATTTTTCCACACCGAACTCCCGTAAGTGGAAAGAAATTTCACCCATATACAAATGGAAAGACAAGAATCATGGTAATTAAAACTTCTCCTTTTCCTTTTTAATCTCCAACACGATGTAGTACAAATTTGCTGAATCCTTTTCAAAACACGCAGGCCTTCTAAAGGGGTCTTCAGTCTGCCAAGTTGTTGAGGTGTCCCATGAACCAACGGTCGCTCATCAAAAAATTCAAGCCATTAATGACTATAAGACGGCTCAGGATGCATCTCTTTCTTCCGGTGAAGTCCCATCTTCATCTGAGTCCCCAACATAAGGAGAAAAACCAAAAAGAAGACGTACCTCCAAAGAGGAAACTTAGGAGAAGCCTTCAACAAAAGAAACTCCAACTGGATTAACCACAACGGTCCTTGATGAAGATGAAACCGAGGACAATGACGAAACGATTTCTCTTCAAAGATGAAGAAAAAGATCCTCCCTACTCAATTGCAAGAAGTTGAGGGACTTTTCACAGAAATAGAAATAGTCGACGACGCTGAGTCTTATTTCCAGGTTCCCATTGTTGCTTCTGGTTAGAGGAGTCTTACTTCTGATATTCCTCTACCTCCTACTTCAACAACAACTACAACACCATAAACTCCTGCCTCGCCACCGACCCCAACTATAAAAATTGAAGATGTTCGTTCCCCTCAATCACTCAATCATGGGAACATTTCAAACCTGGACGGTAAATGTAGCGTCACTCTTTTAGTATCAAATTAGTGCCACTGACTCTCTAAGACAGTGGGAGTTTCTAACTACTTGGCATCGAACAAGGACCAACAGAAGATGGAAGCCCTTTCTGCAGAATGCTTAATCAATAATAGCATTCACTTTTGTAGCTAAAGTATCTTCTTATACTTCTTTCTTCAATTTTCTCTTCCTAGACATGATCCCTCATAACTTTAATATTTGATATTTTAGAAGAACCTCCGTGCCTCTGATGGCTTGCAAAAGACGATCATAGAAAAATAAGAATTTGTTGCTGAGCGGGATCAACTTGAAGAGCGCCTCCTAGCTTTATAGTCAAGAAATTCTCAAATGGGCGAGCTTGAAGCCCGGTTGGATAAATCTGAGCAAGAAAATATGGTTTGCAACCGAGAAGTCACTCAAATACATTTAGAAGTTGAGGAGTTGAAGGCCAAACGGGCTGAGATGCGGAATGTTGTATCTATTGCAGTCGAACGTGAGTGTTCTTCCATGGAACAAGTTAACAACCTGGAAGCAAACTAATTTTCAAAAATAGAGGACTCTGCCGCTGTCGAGGAGAAGTAATCTAGAATGGAGGAAAGGTTAAAAAAGGTCACGGAGCAGAACTGCGAATACGCAAGGACAAATACTGACCTTTATCGGACCCATGGTAAATGTCAAGGCTAAAAACGAACATCTACAGTCAAAAATCAAAAAGCTTCGAGCCAAAATCCAAGATCAAGAAGAGTATTTCCTCCTTGATAACACTTGTGTGATTTATCACATGAGGTGGAAGACCTTGGAGGAGGCCAAATAATGTATTTCAAACATGGATGGGCTGCATTGCTGAGGCTCCTGAATTGGAGATAACTGCCTTCGATAACATTGTTGTTTGGCCCACTAATTCAAGCTCCTCTAGCACATGTTCTGAGCCCTCGAGAAGCGAAGAGGAAGCTGAAGAAGATGATAAGGACAAGGATGAAGGTACTGAACCGGATGCAGAACAATCTTTATCTTCAAACGATGCATCAGAGACTTCTCTTCCTTCGGACTCCACCGACAAAACCTATATATATATATATATATATATATATAACTATGTCAAAATTTCTATCGGGTTTGGCATTTTAAGAAATAAAGGACATATTTTCTTAATTTCTGTGCAAAATTATTTTTTTCCATTATGATAAAGTTCAAGAATTTCTTACATCCTATAACTTTAATTCTGGACATTCATACTTCCGGTTTTTACCCTTTAACTATGAGGGTTTCATTATAGAGGGCACTTATATTTACAGTGCTTTTGAAGATTACGTCTCCTATTCATTTCAGTACATACATTTGAAGTTGAAGTAAGTTTCAAATGAAAAATATCATATCATATCAGTTGGACAAGAAATAAGATAAAAAAGGGACTTTAATTTATTCCTTTAATTTCTATAAGTTCATTTATGTAAACAAAAATTTCTTAAACAAATAAAGCTACCAATACATATAGCTAACTTGTACTACATATTTCTACAGAGATGATCATGCAGTCCTCGGTACCGATATGATACATCTTCCTGTTCTAACAGTCCGCAGTTTTAATGACACTTTTATTGCTCTGATATACAATAGTTCCCTTGGTATTCAAATGCTAAGCATAAAAATTCGAACGCTGGAGTTTTTGATGTTGTCAATGATCCTTCTTCAGAGTATGCTTTACATTGCTGTCTCATTAAAAACCTTTTCTAAAAAGACCAGTTGGGACAAAGACTGGACGAAGGGAAGAAGAGTGCAACACATACTTTCAGTATCAAAAAGGATCTTCAAGAGTAATATGTTTTGGGGTGAATCACGTTTAAATTGCTTTGTAATGTTACTCCATCTTGATTTACCAATTGATATGAACCTTTTATCAGTTATAGATGAAATCCGGTAAGGTCCTTCCCACATTGGTCCTAGCTTTTCTGCATTAACTTAATAGGTACTTTGAGTCTCTTTTCGCTAAAACAAAATCTCTGACTTTAAAATATCGAAGATTTGCTCTACGATTATAGTAACTTTCCATCCTTTTCTTTTGTTCCACCATCCTGGCATATTCTACATTACAATGGTCTTCAAGAAGATCCAACTTAATCAGCATTGTTTCCTTATTCGACTACTCATTTGCCCGGGAATACCTTTTGGTCGGTTCCCCAATCTCAACTGGAACAAAAGCTTCTGTGCCGTACATAAAAGATAATGGTGTTTCTCCCATGCTTCACTTTGCCGTTGTTTAATATGCCCATAACACTCTCGGTAACTCTTCTGGCCAATTGCCTTTAGCATCTTCTAAATGTTTTTTGAAATTATGAATTATCACCTTGTTGGATGACTCCGCTTGACCGTTAGCACTTGGATGATATGGGGAGGATGTGATTCTTTTGATCTTCAATCATTTTCGAAACTTTGTGACTTTGGAACCTATAAATTGTGGCCCATTGTCACAAGAATGTTCTTTTGGTACTCCAAACCAGCAGATGATATGGTCCCAAATGAAATTAATCACTTCTCATTCTCTAATCTTTTGAAAGCACCTTATTCTACCCATTTAGTGAAATAATCTGGAAAAACTAAAAGAATTTTTACCTGCTCGGGCCATTGAGGCAAAGGAACAACTATTTCTATCTCCCATTTAATGAATGTCCACGATCACCACCGAATGCAGAAGTTCTACCGGTTGATGTACTAATTGCGCATGAAGCTGACACTTCTCACATTTTTGTACAAATACCTTTGCGTCATGTTCCATACAGGGTTTATAGTAACCAACCCTTATCAATTTATGAACTAACGAGTCCGCACCTGAATGATTTTTTAAAACCCTTCATGAACTTCTCTCATCAAATAATCAGCCTCTAATGTTCCTCAACATCACACCAATGATCCTTGAAAATATATTTGGTATAATTAACCATCAACAAGGCAATACCGAGCAACTTTAGTTCATAGCGCCGAGGAGGATTTAGAATCTTCATGCAATTTTACATGCCTTAAATATTCTATAAACTCGTTTCTCCAATCCTGAATCAGATTGGTCGAGTTTACTTCAAAGTCCCACAAGTTCAGCAACTCAAACCTTATTTTCAGATTACTAAAACATGTTTCCGACTTGTCTTTTCTTTCAAATTGAGAAACACAACTAACAATACATAATTAAGCCTCTTCACATATAAAAAAACCATGAATTCAACTTAAAACTAAGTTAACAACCAGCAAACAATGATGCCACAACAATTAGCATACTACTCTTAGAAAACTCACAGGTTTCTAGTATTTACGATCGAGCTACAACTCGTAGAGGCTTAGATAAGGGAAAGAGAAGCATAAATATACCTTGTAATAAGTAGAACCCACGAAACGTAGTCCCACTTCATCCAAAACTAGTCCCTAATGGATATACAAGAAGGGGAAAGGGAAATTAGTAAGCTGCCCAATTTATTCAACACTCGAATCGCTTCGTATCACCATAAAGCTCCTAGGGTTTGTGTGAGATTTTTGGGGGAGGGGTTGCAGGGGTTTTCTCCTATGTTTTGCCAATGAGATTATGTTGAAAATGTGAGATAATCATCCCATATAAAGGGCCCCTTGGACGCCCTCAATCTAACCCTTTTTGAAGATTTATTTTGTCAAGCAACTAGGTGATACAACTACTTGTCACCTATCAGTATGCGCAATGTGACAAATACTCAAATATCTCTCTTCTCCAATGTAGTTTTGATAAAAGGTTTAATGATATTGAAAGTAGACTAGTAGTACATAAATTGTCAGGTAGATCATCCCATAATTCCATGTGTATTGATAGAAAGGCTCTGCTACATTTGACCTAATTTTTATCGTATTTATGAACGTAACTTGTGACGACTTTGGTCGACTTTTGTTTCACAACTTGCTTGAATATAAAACATAACACGCGACTATCATACGACTAAAATACCTAATAAAAGCATATTCTTATCATGTTAATCACCCTAGTCTCATCCTCAAAGTACGGGTTATAAAATTCCCAACTTGTCGACTTTCAAGGAAACTTATTTTCTTCGATTCGTTTAACTTCTAAACCTTCCAAACCTCTTGGTACTTGATTTTCATGTTCTTAAATATTTGTACCTCGAAGGTAAAATGACTAAATCATTTTATGTACTTCCAAAGATGATCTCATTTCTAAGTTTACATCAATTGACTTGCGATGTACTCTTATGTACCAAAATGCCGGGTGTACCAGTGTTAGAGAATTTATGCATTTTAGTTCCCTTTTTATGTTACGTTGTGAGAATCACCGTAGTTGGTATTATAAATAAATATATATATATATATATTTGGATTGGGTTGCGCACCGCAATAATATAATTATTGTTATTTTATTTGTGGATCGGGTTGCACGCCACAATAATAATTTTTTAGGTTTATGGATCAAATTACACACCGCGACTGTATTATTATTACATATGTGGACGGGGTTACACGCCACAAAATATTACAATTATATATTTGGATCGGATTACACACGCTACAGTATAAGTATTGATTTATGGAGTGGATTGCATGCCATAACGGAGAGGATATATTGTGGTTATTCTTGGTTGTTAATTCCAGTACTGTGTTGCATTGTAAGTTGTGATGTGATGATATTCTGGAGTCCTCTATCATTTTCTTTTCTATTTCGGTTGTTATGTAGTTATTTGTTTCTTTATTTCGTTATTTCTTCTCTATTTATTCCTCCTACAAGTTTATAGTGAGCGTGTTGTCATGGACTTGTCCCTACTTCGTCAAGATTAGGATAGATATCTACTAAGTACATGGGGTCAATTGTGCTCATACTACATTTTTGCACTTTTTGTGTAGATCTCGGTGTTGGTCCCAACAACGTTCGAATGTGATTTCTTGGACCCTTTATTCTAGGAGACTTGAGGTAGTACTTCTTGGCGATCACAGACCCTGGAGTCCCCTTCCCATTTTCTACTATTTATTGTACTAGACAGTGACATATTTCCATTTTGGACTTTGTACGTAGTATTATAGTGGCTCATGTACTTGTGACACCAATGTCTATTGTAATGTCAAGCTGCTTTAGTCAATGTTCTAATATTAGCTTGCGTAGAATGTGGATTTTAGGCACCATCATGGCCCCATTGTTGGCCTTTTGGGTCGTGACAAGTTGGTATCAGATCCCTAGATTGCATAGGTCTCACGAGTCATAAGAAAGATTGGTAGAGTCTTGAGAATTGGTACAAAGACGTTTGTGCTTGTCTTATAGAGGCTATAACGCTTTAGGAAACTTCACTTTGTTTCTTTCTCTATCGTGCATAATTGTTCTATCATTAATTTTGAATCATTCTTCTTTTCTTATCACATAAATTGTGAGGACGCGTACATCATCCCAATTTGATCAGGAACTAGAGCCCTAGATTGCACCCACCACAAAGGTTGGGACCAAAGCCTGAGTAGAGCGAGAGGTAGAGGCAGAGCTCAGCCTAGTACATGCGAACATTCACCCGTTGTCGAGTCTCAGATAGAGTAGGATGCGGAGATCATAGTTCCGACCGAGCTAGTAGGATCGACTCAGGTCATATAGGGGTTTATTTCAAACCCAACGCTTTAGGATGCAATATTCCGCATGGTTGGTTTCATGGAGAGTATAGCTCAGACCGGTGTGTTTCTTGTGGCGCCAGCCATTTCTCAATCTAGGGGAGGATCTCAGTCTCCTGCAACTCATACTCTAGGGTAGATTTCTCATGGCTACCATACCCGAAGAGTTGTACCAGTTAGGGCGGTTCGACCTAGTTTCTACTCAGCGCGGGGACATGCCCGCGATGTCAGCTGATAAGCTGTAGAGCTTTGACATGTTAACCAAGTTGTTTTCCCTCACTTTAGCGACGCACTTTCAGAGAACGCTTGGGACTTCTTGGACCGTTGCCATGAGATTTTGTGCAACATGGGACTAGTGAAGTCCAATGGAGTAGATTTCATCGTCTTTTAGATGCATGGTTCCGCCAAGAGGTGGTGGTAGGTTTATGTGCAGGACAGGTCAGCGGGATCACCTCCTCTCATTGGCTCAATTTTTGCAGTTATTTTTGGAGACATTTATTCCATTCACTTAGTGAGAGTAGTTGCATAGTTAGTTCAAGCCCGTTTAGTAGGGTAGCATGAGTGTTACTTAGTGTGAGACTAGATTTGTTGATTCGTCACCCCATGCATCTTCCTGATCCCCACTGATAGAGAGAAGGTGTAGAGGTTCATTTAGGCTCTTACATAAAGAATCACCTTCAAATAGCTAGAGTGTCCGAGACTAAGATTTCTCTTACTAAGGTAATTGAGATCCCAAAGGGCATTGAGCGCATTAAAGACAGAAGAGAGAAACAATTTCTGATAAGAGAACTCGGCTTTTTGGAGGATTCAATGGTTCCTCCTCTGGAGTCAAAGGTCCCTTTAGTATAGGCCATCCTATCAGGTCGGTACAGTCAACCTTACAGGTCGCACATGATACTTCAGGAACTCGTAGTGCTTATAGACTTCGATCTAAGCAGCTATCATTCAGTGCACCCCTAGCTCCCATTAGTTCACCACCGATTTTGAGCTATTACAATTGTTAATTGGGTCGTCTAGGTTAGTCTCAAATTTAGTAGCCACATCATCCAAAGAGATGCTTTGAGTGAAGAGATGCGGGTTATATTAGGAAGTATTGTCCCAGGATGTAGGGCAACAGAGTACTCATACCATGATTTCGACACTTGCTCCACCACCCGCTCAGGCAGCTAGAGGCAGGGGTCAGGAATCCCGAGGCGATAGTTAGTTTAGAGTGGAGGTGAGTCAATGAGAGGTTGCCTAAGAGTTGGAGATAAGGTTATAGGGCTCAACCCCATTGTTATGCATTTCTGATTCGTCCGGAGATGGAGTTAACAATGAAGTTATTGCAGGTATTAACTTAGTCTGTCATAGAGATGCTTCTGTGTTGTTTGATCTGGGTTGTAATATTTTTATGTGTATTCATATTTTTATTTGTACTTTAGTATGACTCTTGTTTCTCTCGATGTTTTTATTTTTGTATATACACCAGTTTGAGATTCCAAAGTAGTTGATCGGGTATACCGGTCTTATGTTGTTACTATTAAGGGTTTTGATACTGTAGTTGATCTTTTGTTGCTGAATATGGTGAATTTAGAGGATATCCTTTGTATGGATTGGTTGTCCTCGTATCACACTATCTTGGATTGTCATGCCAAGACAGTGACCTTAGTCATACCAGATTTTTATATTATAGTGGAGAGGGACACTCGATCATTACACTAGCAGAGTAGTCTCCTACTTTATGGTTTGATGTATTATGGAGAATGGGTGTTTAGCGTATTTGGCTTACATCCTAGATTCTTGTGAAGAGGTTCCTTGTATGGATTCAGTATCAGTTGTGAAGGAGCTTTCGGAGGTGATTCCTACATAATTGGAAGGCATGCAACCCAACAGGGATATTGACATTTGCATTGATTTGGATTCAATCATGAAGCCTAATCTTCCACCATACTGTATGGCTCAAATGAGTTGAAGGAATTGAAAGATCAGTTGCATAATTTGCTTGCAAAAGGGTTCATTATACCTAGTGTTTTGCTTTGGGGTGCACCAATATTGTTTGTAAAGAAAAGGAAAAATCGAAGAGGATGTACATAGATTATCACAGTTTAACAAGGTCATTAGTTAGTATATGTTGCCTAGGATTAATTATTTATTTTATCAGCTTTTGGGTGTTCTCTTAGATTGATTTAAGATTTGGCTAACATTAGGCAAATATTAGGGCATCATATATCCTTAAGACAACTTTTAAGACTCTTCATGGTCATTACAAGTTCTTAGTAATGTTATTTGGCTTGACTAATGCTCTTCAGCTTTCACGGACTTGGTGAATTGAGTGTTCAAGCCTTATTTGGACTTCTTCATGATTGTCTTCATTGATGATTTTCTAGTTTACTCTTGCAGTAGAGAGGAGCATGAGCAACACATGCAGATTGTGTTTCGGACTTTGAAGGGCCGTGGGCTACATGCCATGTTTTCGAAGTAAGAGTTCTAATTGGACTCAGTCGCCTTCTTGGGTCATGTTATGTCTTCTAAGGGTATCAATGTCACGACCCAAACTGGAGGATCATGACTAGCACCCAGGCCATATTTGCCGAGCACCAACGTACATTTTATCTAGTCTTCTTTATTACCTTTAAGGGATAACGAGATCAATAAAATGGTAGATATGGATCACGAACATACATCACATAGGATGACTAGATTGCTAAGAAACTATATAAAAGGTACGAGCTACAACGCTGCCATGAAAGACTATACAACAAAAATAAGCCAACAAGGCATACCAAACTATACATGAGTCGACACCTGTTTATGAGCCTCTAAATAAGAATAAGTAATGCAACATAGCTGGAACAGGGCCCCGACATACCCATAACATCTCTACTAAAATGCATACCAAGACCACGGCAAGTCCGGAGAAGGGATCTTGCCTATAACTGCTGAACAAAAAAGGCTATTGTGGTGGGGGAGGTGCGTCTACCTGTCTATCAGGACCTGCAACACGACATGCAGCGTCCACTAATTAAAAGGACGTCAGTACAAATATAGTACTGAGTATGTAAGGCAGGAAAGCATAAATAAGAACAGTAATGTAAAGAGAGATGTAGGAGATACAACCTGTAGTTCTGAGTGCTTCTAAGAGATAGTAACATGAAATGCATGATACATATATACACATAATCCTTTTAAAACATTCGCCTCTGTGGGCATCATCATCATCATAGAACATTATCCTCTGTGGGAATCATCATCATCATATAATACCCGGCCTCAAAGAGGACTCGGTAGACCCAACTGATCAGTGGTTGCAAAATAGGTGCCATACCCGGCCGACTATAGCGCGGCTCGGTAGAGTAAAATAGATACATATATATAATGCATGCAGGACTCATTGGAATTATGTTCTGAACATTTCAGAGTGACGTAAGGTTGATATTCTCCATACACATCATTAGAGCTAACTCTTCATCGAGAATCTTATAAGAACCAGTAAATACCAACAACATTGATAACATAAGAATGAGAGAAGCAACCTCAACACAAATTATTCCATAAGAAGGAAAATAATGTAAGTACTGCTAGCTTCTAAGAGTAGAGTATCTTTGGAAGCTCGTTCATTGCATTACGTACAATCAGAGTCATGAAAAAGATGGAAAGGGATAGCCTCACATACCTTGTATAAACTGCCCCAACCTCAACCTACGCAAATGTCACAACTCCTTAATTTACAATGAGAGAAACGACACTATCATTATCGTTTAAGCGTCATAACTATTATGTATTGACCACAACCTATTTTACTATGAAACGGAAAGAACCTCCACTATGTATATGACTTCACAAAAGTCAAAACAATCACCAAACTGCCTAAACAACATCAATAATAATCATATTGAGCCTCCCAAAATAGTCCACACACAACCTAATCACTTCATACATAAGATGACCACCGTAGTCGTGTCAAACGACCCGGAAATGTTACTACGAACGACCAGCTCACAACCCTACAAATATATGGTGTTTCTACACACCCTTCCTCCTACAAAACTCCACAAAACAGTAGTAAAACACGCAGCCCAACAGCAACACAAAACAGTCAACTACAAGTCAAATAACCCGAACTCACGGCTTCCGATCACCGTCCCGTGAGTTCTAACTAATAGGAAACACATTTATCAACCTTCCTTGATATTTAAGCACTTAAATACAGATATTAGACGTTTCTTAACTATGAGTAATTTCCATAACTCTAACTACAAAGAAAAAGGAGAGGCGGTATAATGACACTTACGTCGTAGGGATCGTTTTGATGTTATTGCTTCTTGATTTCATGCCCGGGATGATATTTTTCTTTGAAACCCTAGAATATAGCTTGAGGTTATGTTTATGGGTGTTATCTGATTGTTTTATTCTGAATAATGAAGAGAAAGCCGACCTAAGGTTTATATATATCAAGTTTGGAAAAGTCAAAGAGGTGCTAGCTTGGTATCCTAGGATAGGTCCATCTTCCGACGCTTATATCTTTTTATCCCGATGTCGTATGAATGAACGGTTAAGAGAGTTGAAAACTAAATTCCAAGACCTTCAATTTGGTATATAATATGTCCCAATAAGAGATCAAAAAGCTCTAGTGATTCACCTACTTGTCACTTATGATGTCTGTCCAGTCTCGCGAAACTGCAAATATCTATCTACTCGTACGTCGTATCGATGAACGGTTTAATGAATTTGAAACTAGACTCATAGAACGTAAATTTGGTTGGTATATCATCCAATAATTTCAAGTAATTGGAGAAAATCTCAGTTACATTTGACCTAATTTTCAGCACATTATGAGTGTAACTTGTGAAGACCTTTGCCGACTTTTGTTCCACAACTTGCTTGGCTTCAAAATGTAGAACACAACTATCATACGATAAAAATTAACTCATAGAATAACCTCCTTATCATGTAATGAACCATACTCTCACCCTAAAGTACATGTTATAACATTCGAAACTCGTCGACTTTCGACGAAACTTATTTTCTTCAATTGGTTTAGCTTCTAAGCTTTCCAACCCTCTTGGTACTCGTTATTCATGATCTTAAATATTTGTAACCTCCAACGTAACATGATTAACTTACTTTATATTCCATCAAATAGAATCTTATTTCTGAGCGTACATCAATTGACTTACGATGTACTCTCATGCACGAAAACATGGGGTGTAACATCATTCCCCCCTTTGGAACATTCGTCCTCGAATGTTGACTAATGCACTTTTCCATATCTTAAGCAATAACTCTTACGAATAATTTAATATTGTCTTTTCCATCTAGGGAGTTGTTCGGTGAATAAATCCAAAGGCTAGAACATTCCCCCCTTTTAGGCCTATTTCTCACACCACGACTTGTGGTCGAACTCTTTTCAATGTAGTAACTATTTCTACCTTCTTTCATGCAGCCTAGACAATTCTAACCTTGAATGT
>MDKH01086092.1:0-21210 GCA_005239495.1 Nicotiana undulata
CGGGTGGCTAGCGGATTAATACATTTAAAAGCCGATAACCGATAAGCCAAACTGTTAAGAGTATATAACCGCCCAATCCGCCCGATAAGCAGCCCTAAAATACCTGGGCAATATATAAGTTCTCAAAATCGGGGTTTCACCATTATTAACATATTTTGACTTCTAGAACTCGGTTTTGGGCGATTCTTTTAGAGTTTTTCACACCAATCGAATGGATAATTGTTCTTCCACTAAAATTAATTATATTTCACGAATTAGTTCTTGTTTTTATCATTTAATTTGTGTTTTGGATTGGGGAAATTGTGGGTTTTGAAAGGAAACTTCTAAAATGAAAATTCATGATTTGAATGACCAAATGATATCGGAATTGGATAAATTTAGTATGGGTGAAATCGTATCGGAATGGGTAATCGGAATTTGTAAAATTTGTCGGGTTTCGAGGTGCGGACCCGGGGGTCGACTTTTGGGTTGATTTTCATAATTTTATAAAGTTCGAAACTTTATTATTCAGAATCATTCCTTATACGTGTTATGTGTATTTTGAAGTTGTTTTAGTTGATTTTGAGCTTTCCGGAGGTCTTTTCTCCTGAGAAGTTCACTTCTGAGTACCAGGTTGTCGTCCTAGAGGTAAGTATCTTGCCTAACCTTGTGTGGGGGAAACTACCCCTTAGTGTTGAGTCTTCTTTGTTGATTGTAGTTCGTGTATGCGAGGTGACAAGTGCGTACTCGAACTTATTTGCTAATAGATTGCCCTTTTAGGATTCGTAGGTTCTTATGTTACTTGTGTATGAGTTGTAATTGTTACATTTGATCCTTGGTTATTAATTTCATCCTTTCTTGCTTAAATTAGAATTACTTGCTTTTGGATTCCTTCGTTGGCTATTTGATCTTAAATGACTTAACTGAATATCTTACCGCTCTTATCTTCATGCCATATTTGCTTCCTAAAACTGCCAAATTGACTAGATTAATGTTATCTAGCCTTATAGTTGTTTAGTCGTAGTTAGAGCATCCATTCGTTGGATTAAAGCATGCCCGTGAGTCTTACATCGTGATTTCTATGATTTTTCTCTTATGTGCTACTTGGGTCTAGTTGATAAATATTTATGTTGTTGATGTTTTCTTGATGTTACCTATTACTGGGCCTTTGTCTGAGCTGAGTTGTATTCCGTAAAGTTAATTGTTTAGGCGAGATTGGTTATAGTTGTTTTCCTTGCCGGGATGATATTGTTTGCGTTGTTGACTCCCGTACCGGGATGTTGTGATTTATGGCTCTTATTGTTGACTTTCCTTGCCAAACTGTTGGTTTTTGTTATTGTTTGGGTGAGGAAGAGTGTAAAGCACGAAGGGTGATGTCAGTGTATTCATTTCATTCATTGCATGGTGAGGAAGAAAGTAAAAGCACGAAAGGTGATGTTGTGCCATGATTTTTACATTTAAAAGCACGAAGGAACATGTCGTGCTCTTTCATTTATTTATTGCATTGTGAGGATGAGAGTAAAAACACGAAGGGTGATGTCGTGTACTTGTTTTGGTGAGGATGAGAGTAAAAGCACGAAGGGTGATGTCGTGCACTTATCTTTGCATTATTATTTCCATTGTTCTGTTTGATAATTACTGCACTTGTTTTGGAGAGGATGAGAGTAAAAACACGAAGGGTGATGTCGTGTACTTGTTTTGGTGAGGATGAGAGTAAAAGCACGAAGGGTGATGTCGTGCACTTATCTTTGCATTATTATTTCCATTGTTCTGTTTGATAATTACTGCACTTGTTTTGGTGAGGATGAGAGTAAAAACACGAAGGGTGATGCTGTGCACTTTTCTTTGCATTATTGTTTCCATTGTTCTGTTTGGTAATTACTGCACTTGTTTTTGTGAGGATGAGAGTAAAGCACGACGGGTGATGTCGTGTACTTGTTTTGGTGATGAAGAGAGTAAAAGCACGAAGGGTGATGCCGTGCACTTGTCTTTGCATTATATTTTTCCGTGTTCTTGGTTGATATTTACTGCATTTGTTTAAGAGTTAATATTCCGTTGTATAAATTCGGATATTTGCACTGATCTCTTACTACATTTATTGACAAGACAAGTTTTGAGTACGGGCTGAGTTCCGATAGATTTACCTTGAGGAGATTATGATTACGAGATTTTACTGAAAAGTATTATTGAAAAGTAATGATTTCGAAATGATTATATCTGAAGGCTTTTACATCGAAGGTATATTTGAAAAGCACCAGTCTTGCATAAAAGGATACTTGGAAGTCTTTTATTGGGAAAACATCTTTGGAAACTTCGTATTTTGAAAGAAAACTATGTTTTACGTAATTCTCTCTCTAGTACATATACTTATATATATATTTTGGAGAAAGTATGTTTTCAAAGAAAATTTTTCTATATTAAAAGGATTTTCCTTGCAAAGCTTTTCATATGATCTGTTGTTTAAGGGTTTCCACCAGTTTATGGAATTTAATGGCTAAGGCTCGATGTGATTAAATAAACGTGGAATTGAGTTGTGGGGTTCTCTAGTGCATTGTGCTTTCTTCTGGTTTGGTTTGTCTTTGCTGTCCATCTTTCTGTGTATTTTGTGCTGTTTCGTGGTTATTTTTTTGTAATTCCCTTCTGTATTATATTGTCATTGTTGTAAATTATCCCGTGATGTTCTTAGATATATGTATTGTTCGGTTTCTTCTATATTCATGTCAGTTATTTTTGTAGACCAGTGGTGTCTTGACCAGTCCTCATCACTACTCCACCGAGGTTAGTCTTGATACTTACTGGGCATCGTTATGGTGTGCTCATACTACTCTTCTTTGCATTTTGTTGCACATATCCAGGTATTGACTGTTAGTAGCTGCATGGACCATTGACGGGGAGACTCAAGGTAACATGCTGCTGCGTCTGCAGGCTTCAGAGTCACCTTCATATAAGTAGTATTCATACACTGTTGTATTTATTTCTGAACAGTTGTATTTAGAAGTTGTAGAATATTCGTAGAGCTTATGACTTGTATTACCGGGTTTTGGGAAAACAATGTAAACTCGGTCAAGATTTCTATGTCGAGACCATTAGTCTCCTTTTATTATTGTTGTTATTCACTAACTGTTAGGCTTACCTAGTCCGTAAGACTAGGTGGCATCACGATACCCAACGGAGAAAAATTTGGGTCGTGACATTCTTTGATTAATATAGAGGAAATAACATAAATTATCTACAATTTTAATAACGGCAAATTTAACTTGAAACATACACTGAGAGAAGTATTTCATTATTTCAGTAATATCTTTTCTCAGGACTACAAAGCTAATTGCATTCTTGAGAAAAATCACGTATATAAAACTTACAAATATTGTTTTACGTGAAAGAAAATATCCTAAATTCTGAGCATGTAGTACTGCAATGAGGTAAAAAAAGCAGTATAGTCTTCACATGTCGAGATCCTCAACCAACAAATTTGAAGACTTATTATGAATAACTACTACCAAAGTTTGCTTCTTTCGCCTCTTTCGTTCCCTCGCACTGCATGTCCTAGTTATGAACTAAATGAGATTATTTCGAAGAAGTTCCATTGTCGACATGCTATTTGCTATGTCAATGGATTTCCTCTATAATCTATATAACCAAAATTAGAGATCTCTAAGGAAGAAATTGTTTATATGATTGTAGAGGTTGAAACTAAGATAATGAATAATTAAATTTTTGCTAACCTTTTTGGTGCTTGCAAGCACAATCGGGACAATTCAAAATTTTATTGTAAAATACTAATAAATTGAGAGATATGCCCAATTGTATAGGTTGTAAAGGAGATAGTTTTACATTTGCAATATCCCGAGGGGACTTGAAAGCGGCATCAAGACTCACGATCAGAATCTGTACGCTCTTCAGCCAAAAGATGAATAGCTTCATCGAAGAGTTGCTATCTTTAAATCTACAGAGACTCTTGGGCTATTAATAGAGTTGTATGGACTGCTAAACGGTCGTGACTTTTAGAATGGCAAACGGTTATTGTTTAAATACAATATTTTGTGTTTTTTCATAAATAAGTAATTATTGAAGGGATGAGAAGAAAGAGGGAAAAGTTCCAAAAAAAGAAAAAAAAGATAAATAAGCTTCTTGGCCAAGGAAAGGTGCCAAGTCATATATATATATATATATATATATATATATATATATATATATATAGATTAATGTATATGTGATTAAGGCCTACCTCTTTTCAAAACAAAGGAAAGGAAAAGGAATCGTTTCATATTAAATGAGACCACTTCAAATTTAGTCTTGGAACACCTAGCTCTTTGACCTAACAACATGTATTCGTCATTTCTTCTTTTCTTATTGTCCGTTTTAAGAAAAGTGAAGCGTCGACATTGTTGCCACTTGCCGGTTCATAGTGCGACTTTTAAGGTTGATAATTTGACGTCTTAATTAAAAAAGAATTCTACAACCAAAATAAGTGATTTTGGTTGTTTTATACATATAAAGAAATTTATTTTTTAACATTAATTAATAATAAAATTGATCATATTAACCATTTAATGTGGACCACAAATAAAAAAAATCAAAAAATTATTAATTGTGAACCGGAGAGAGTAATACACAAACTAGTTTGAATCTCTTTGAAAAAGAAAATTGGAATAATTCGGGCATCGAATCAAACCACCAGCTCATTTTTTGCACTATAATCTTGGAGAATTTCGTGGCTGGCTAATTAAACACGTATCTGCAATTGATGCTGGCTAGCATAGTTTGCGCGTCCGATGTTTAGATTGATCAGAGTTAAATAGTGTGATTTTTTATTTAAAAATATATAATTTTATTTATTTAATTATATATTTAATACGATTCTTTTGTGCACAAATATGTAAATATTTTTATAACGAATGGTGATGCTGAACCTAGAACCTCCACTTAATTCCGGTATAATTGTTGAATTGTATTACCATTTTATTTGAAAAATAGATCCCGTCTCCTGTTGACCTTTCCAAACTCTGCTATTTTCTTGCACTGCTTTTATTAGCCCTTTCTACACCTCGTCACAATTCCTGTCCAACCTTAAAACTTGTCCAGAACTTTGTAAAGCAATAACACAAATGGATGAATCAATCAACATTCAACAGGAGCATCAGAGACAACCTCGTCCAACAAGAAGAATCCTCTTCCTCCTCTTCAAGAACCAAAACAAGGCTGCATTTGTTTCTCTCTCTGCTTTCACTCTCATAATTGCTGCTCTGACCTTAGCTTTCATAATGCTCAAACATGAAGCCAAGTCAAAATCACTGTCTGCAACCCCAGTTGAAGCAATGCGAACCATCTGTTGGCTCCCCTAATGACCCGTTTGATCATAGATTTCGCCAAAATATATTTGGGTTTTCTTGACAAATACATGTTTACCATAGATTTTATTTACATTTTGGCAAATTCCGAAAACCCAAATTCCAAAACCAGCTTTTGGCCCAAAATATCATTATTAAATTTTTTAAAAATTAACCCAAACTTTTATATTTATAAAAGAGCTTACTATTGTAACAATGTTGCTTCGTCTTCTCAACCTTTTGATAGTGTGTTATTTAGTTCATTACAAAATAACAATATTGTTTGCGATAATATAATGAATATTATTGATAAAGATACTGTTTGTGATAGTTTTTACTACTTGTGGTATAATGTTTTATGTTTAAAAAAAAAAAGTGAAATATGCTTTGAAAACTTATGTCCAAACACATTTTTATCTTAAAACCAAACTTCACCTAAATCAAATTTTTCAAAACAAACTAGGGGATCTACAGTGAAACGGTAGGTAAGTCAAAACCTGCACTCATGCTTTGATTCAATATCTACCCTTTATTATTCTCATAACACATCAGAAACTTGGACCCCAAACCTTTTCCCTCTTCCCCACGCAAAAAAAAAAAAAATTGTAGCATGCTTCCACCTTCTTAGCAATTTCATGTGTTGACCATACATATAAATATATTATTTTTTTCATTAATTCCATCAAAATATCACCACATTTTGAACGTCAAACAAAAAATGGATAAACCAACCAACAACAGCCTCAACGAAGGTCTTCTGCGAGGCCAAAATCAACTATCATCTTCAAGATTCAAAAGGAAACTACGTTCGATGCTCCCTCTGGTCACACTCTTCATTCTCGTCATAGTGGCCATCGTCTCTCTCCTGACTATATTCAAACATAAAATCGAGTCAAAATCACTCTCTAATTACCCACTTGATGCAATCCAAACCGTTTGTTGGCTTCCTAACCTCAGTGAAAATCCGGATTCATGTGTCAAATCCATCGCCTCCTTTTACTATGCAGATGTCGACCCTCCACCATTTTGGTTAAACAGAGACAGAATTAACCCTTCACAAATATTAATGCTCTCCCTCCACGCTTCCATGAATGAGCTTTTTCGCCTTTCTTCATCACTACCCGAAACAATAGTCTCATACTCAAATAAGCCTAAAACAAAGTCAGTATTGAGTGAATGTGAAGGGATGTTCAACTTCTCACTCGCTCAGCTCAATGAAGAGTTTAGGCGACGACCCAGATGAGAAAATTCTCGCTATGAATAAATTAGTGTGGGATTTGCAGAGTTGGATTGGTGAGGCCCAGGGTCAAGTGGAGAGGTGCATTGACTGGTTGGAGATGACAGAGTCAACTATGGCGGCGGAAATGAAACAGAAAACTCGAATGTGTCGGCAGTATATGAGGAATAGCAGAGGAATCTTGAAAAATGTGGATGAAATATTTGACATGTTTTATCCGGGAATGGGATCAGTATTTGGTTCTTTGATTTTGGACTTCTTTCAATATGATCTTTATGTTTGGTTCTTGTTTTTGCAGTATTTGTTCTTGTTTTTCCTTTTTTGTCTAATCCTACGTTCTTAATGACGGCAAGTTAGTGTTATCGTTTGATGATACGAGTATTATTTTGATGTTCAATAATCAAAAGATTACAATTGGCATATTTTCAAATTTTAGTACTCTCAATCATGATTCTCTCTTGTTAATGGTGTGAAATGCCCAGAAAGAAATAAAGTTACCAACTCATTTATTTTTCTGCGCCAAGTACATCGACTTCTTCTTGTTTGGACAATGGCATAATTCATAAACACCTGACACAACCTTAAAGTATTTGGACAATGGCATAATTTCATCCCTTATATTCACTGTCAACCGTACTGCAAAAGATTAAGAACTCAAGAACAATATCGGAATCAAATAATTACTCGAATCAGAGTAGGCGTAAGAGCAGACAAAACAGAAGTACTAAGAGAATGTACTGTACCCCAAAGATACAGAGGGTATCCACAAATTGTACATTAGACAGAAAAGAAGCCACCATACTTTGATCACTTCCAATTATTGGATAAAACATCTCAGAAATACTCTCCCTATTGCTCAGAATCATTAAACTATTGCTCACTCTTGTACTGCTTAGTGTATACTCGAACCTCAACCTATTCAGACAAACTTCAAGTTTTGGCGTTTCTCTGTATAACCACCCCATCAATTCTCTCAAGCTTTTCGCTACAACGAAGCTTTGTTCATTACCTAAATCAATATCCAAAGTAGCTAAAGAGCTGTTCAATTGACGAAGTGAGTAATTGAACATATATTCGCAGTGTTTAAGGGACCTGTCGTTTGACTCTGATAAACGCATAGAAAGTTTGCTGAGTTCATCTATGGCTGTGTGGAAGGAGAAAGAGAAAATTCGAGATGCGTTGATTTTGGAAGATGGGTTGTTTCTATAGAGAGGAGATAAGGACTTGAAGCATGTAGTAGGGTACTGAGTTAACGAGCAGATGGATCTGATTGCCATGGTTGGGTTCTTGGCTGGTGATTTCGACTCAAAGTCATGTTTCATTATCGTGAAAACAGAGATTATGGCTCCGATAATGAGAGTTAAAACAATGATTAAAATGATGATGAATTTAAGCTTCTTTTCGCGTCGTGATGTTTGATCCTGCTCCATCAGGAGGCTGTCTCTAACAGAAGAACTCCATATAGTACTGTTGGCTGTGTCAATCTCCATAGCTTATTTGAAAATTTTGTGGATTTTATTTTCAGGCTAAATATGCGTAGAAGGGGAATATTTTGAAAATGGTTAAATGTGAGGGGAGATAATAATGGAGGAAGACTTATCTCTTTAGTTGGAATTTGTGGAACTTTCTTAGGTCAAGAAAGGAACAGCGTGTGACTTTTGAGTCTTTGATGCAGCATCGAATATGTAGAGCCCGTTTGGACATACAAAATTTTTTGAAACAGTGTTTGGTTATATTATTCTTACCAAAATTTTCAACTTCACTTGAAAATTCATTTTTTAAATTTAAAAAATTGGTTCTCACCAGTTTTTCAATTAAAAATGGGAATTTACAAATTGGTATTATCACCAAACACAACTTCATCTTCAATTGAAATTTTAGTAAAATTTCTTCCAATTTTTTTTAATGCATGTCCAAATGCCTGCGAAGTAAAGACATAATGGCAACACCATTATTCACATAATTGACTTATTCGGCCGTTTGGATTGACTTATTTTAAGTGCAAGTCATTTCATACTGTTTGGATAAAGTAAAACAAAAGCACTTGTTTTTAAGTTAAAATGACAAAAGAGCCCAAACCCAAAAACTAGAATTTCTAACTTATTGGCTTATGCTTAAAAATTACTTATGCCTCCAATGGATTCTTGTGAAATTTCAGTCGGCTTTTGAATCACTCCATTTGACCTTATAATGAATGAGATATATTGGTTTTAATATTTGAAAATAGTGCAGATTTTTACATACGACGTCAGTGGCAATTTCGTAATTAATCTGAAAAATCTCGCAGCCTAATTCTTAGTAAAATGACCATAAAATCCTCATATGATGTCCAAATTTGACGATTCTTTTTGCTATGGCTCCTTAATTACGATACAGATCTAATACTTCAATCAAAACAAAAATCGGAGCTCATTGGTTTAATGTGGTACCATTTATGCTTGAAGAAACAACGTCGAAACATAAGAAAAATGAGCGCAACACAATTCAAACCTATTCGAAACTCACCCGAGCCCCTCAAGACCCCCCTACGAATATACCAACAAGTCCCATAACAAAACATGAACCTACTCGAGGCCTTAAATCACGCATGTCACGACCCAGAATCCTAATCCAGGTCGTGATGGCGCCCAACAACAGGGTTAGACAAGCCAACGTAAATTTCACTAAGTGCTTCTCTTTACTTGATTTAATTATTCACCCATTTATCGAATTTAACAAGTTAAATCATGATATTGAAAGATAATAACTCAGTGGTAGATACAATCCCACTATCTGAATAAATAGACGGGAAACAAAAGTAAATAAAACTTCATGGTGCTGCTGGGGACCGCCAGAAGAAGCAGCTCACCGTGAAGTCAGGTCCCCTACAGTCAATATCTAGCTCCGGTCTGATAACCAGATGCACCAGCCTCAGAACCTGTACAGTTAAGTACAGAAGTGCAGCATGAGCACATATTAAATAAATATGTACCCCGTGAGTATCCCGACTAATCTCGAAGAAGTAGTGACGAGAGATCGACTTGACACTCACTAAGGTCCAACAGTATAATATAACAGAGTATAATGAAAACGGTAGGCATGTAAGACAGTAAACATCAAATATGGATAAAGCACAGGGATCCAAGTAAAGGCTGAAAGTAAATAACAATTTCCACTTCATGTTCCCCCAATTATCTGTCAAGTCAACATCCATGAAACAGTGCCAAATAATCATGCGCATATAAGAATAAGACAACTGGCCGGGGTCAGAAGAAATATCTATGCACTGCCGAGGATCGAACGGCCCGTCCCATAAGTGCATTCTCTCAATGTAATCATATCATATCATAGTACAAATCTCGTCCATGCACTGCCGAGGATCGAACGGCCCGTCCCATAAGTGCATTCTCTCAATGTAATCATATCATATCATAGTACAAATCTCGTCCATGCACTGCCGAGGATCGAACGGCCCGTCCCATAAGTGCATTCTCTCAATGTAATCATATCATATCATAGTACAAATCTCGTCCATGCACTGCCGAGGATCGAATGCCCCGTACCAAAAGTGCACCTTTCAATCCGCCGTGGCATACGGCCCGCTCCCATGAGAGTGAGGGAAATCACACATCGCTCGCGGAATGTAAATTGCGAAGCGGTCATATGCACACACAATAACTTTTAAAGTTTACTTTCCATAACCAATTCCTTTCAAATCAACAATTTCCATAAAATCTCAGAGAAACAATACTATACATAACATGGTCTCATAGTATATACGGCATTACAAGGAAGCATATAAGGAATTACGAGGAAGAATATAAGGCATGATGTGGGCCTAACTATCCGGACATAACAATGATAGCCGCCACGTACGGACTCTCGTCACTTGGTGCGTACGTAGCCCCCAACCAAATTACACATAGCATTTAAATCACCTAGGGGGACAATTTCCTCTTACAAGGTTAGAAAGGAGACTCACCTCGTGTCGAATCTACCCCTCGGACAAAGGATGCGCCCGAAACTCCGACCTCTACACCCGAGGACTCGCAACTACACAAATATTGTACAATCATATCAATTCATTCTCAAGATAGGGAAATTATCCTATTTTTTCCAACAAATTCAACATTCTTGAAAAATTCTCAAATTTCAACCCCGGGTCTGCATGTTCATATTCCGAAAATTTTCGAAGGAATCACTCACCCATAGCCTAAGGATCATTAATATACGATTCCTACTTGATTTTATAGCAATAATGGAGAAATTTATCAAAATCCCTCAAGAACCCTAAATTTCTACCCAAATCTTGTTTTTTTTAATGATCTAGTAGCTAATCCCATTAATAATTCATGTATTAAACTAGTAATAGGGAGGAATTAACTTACCTCTACAGCAGCTAGGTCGTGGTGTGTTCTTCCCAAGCTCACAAGTCTCTAATGGTGGTGGAAAATGAATGAGTGGGGTGAAATCCCGAGTTTTTGAAGAATATATACTGCCTGGCCTACAGGGATTCCGCACCTGCAGCTCGAGGACCGCACCTACGGAACTTGACGAGTGGGGCTGGGGTCGCACCTGCGGTTCCGCTCTTGTGGACCTTTGTCCGCACTTGAGAGAAATGGGGACCTCACCTGGGGTCGCACCTGCGATGCTTTGGACCGCATGAGCGGTCCCACACCTGCGACTTGGCAACCGCACCTGCGGTCACACCAGATCAAGTGCACCAGCAGCTATTTTAGCTGGTTTTTGACCTCGTGTGGTGTCGGGGAGGCACCTGGGCCCACCCGAGCCCCCGTCCAATTATACCAACAAGTCCTAAATCATAATACGGACTCGCCCGAGCCTTCGAAATTCCCAAAACAACGCTAAATCTCAAAATCACACCCCAAAACCCCTAAAACCATAACTTTAAGAACTTCAAGTTCCTAATTTCTATACTGATGCACCGGACCGATCTATACAACTCGGAATGATATCAAATTTTGCAAACAAGATATAAATGACATAACGAAACTATTCCCAGTCTTGGAATCACATTCGGACCTCGATAACATAAATTCGCATTTCAAACCAAATTTCAGTTAAGGAAATCTTATTTCTATATTGGGCACCGAAACGCTCCCGGGTTATCGAAAACCCATTCGGAACATACGCCCAAGTCCGAAATCATCATACGAAGCTACTGACACTGTCAGAACTCGAATCTGAGGTCGTTTGCTCATAATATTGACCAAAGTCAAACTTGGCCAAATAGGCCAACCTTAAGGAACCAAGTGTTCCTATACTGCTCAAAGCATTACCAAATCCTGAACCACCAGTCCCCACAAGTCACAAATAACAAGAAGCCGCTATGGGAAGTCTTATTTAGGAGAACGGGGTCCGATAACGTAAAACGACCGGTCGGATCGTTACAACGCATAACAACATCGAAACGACGAAACACACCTCAAATCAAACTTAATGAACTTTCTTACATTCGACTTCCAAAAACTCGCGCCGAAACATATCAAATAAACTTGTAATGAACTCAAATTTTGCACACAAGTCCTAATACATCATACGGAGCTACAGTGCAAATTCTCAAAATGACCGGTCAGGTCGTTACATTCTCCCCCACTTAAACATACGTTCGTCCTTGAACGTGCCAAGAGTTGTTCCAAAGCCATCAAACCATTGCATGAGCTCACCATACATACACTCAGGGGTGACCCCCTGTTGATACCCAATTTTTCCTCAAATTATTTTTTAAACGTGCATATATATATCTTCAAAATTAGTTTTTATAATAATTGGTATTTTTCTATAATTTTCCCACATTTTTATTAATTTATCCTAATTTATCCAGTATGTTTATCTCCAGTAATTAATAATAAATTGCATTACAAATGATTTCAAAATATTTCTTGGTTTATATATCATTTTTTTGGTCCTATTAAGATTTAATTATTTTACAAATTAGCCAAATTGGCCTTGTTTTGCCTTATTTGGCTATAATTGCAATGACTTTGCAATTATAGCCTAATTATACATTTTAATGCTATTTTTACTTAATAATTAGTCATTTGTATTTTAAATACTAATTGATCATCTTAATTTGATCTATTTAGCATTAATTTCCTTTCTTATATAATTATTAACCTTTTATTAATTATTTATCTATTTTTATGGGTATTTGAAATCTAGCCACTTTTAATTTTGATTTCAACCCAGTTTACCTGGACCCTTTAACCCAATTAACTACCCAGCCCAAACCAATTTCCTACCCGACCCAACCCCGAACCAATCTGAGCCGTTGATCAAATTAAATCAACGTCACAGATAATTGTTACCTTAATTAACCAAGACTAACCCCCCGACCCCTCATTCTCAATGGTCTCTCATATCTCTACTCTCTCTCTCTCTCTCTATCTCTCTAAGTCTCTTCAAGAGACTTCCTGTCTCTTTGGCTCCGATGAACCTCTTCGTCTTCTCCGGCCGTCTCTTCGCCGGAGACCATGGAGCCGTCACCATCCTCTTGCCTCCTATGGTTCCCTTACACCGGTGTTTGCCATCTCTAAGGTCTTCAAGAGACCTGGGTTAAACCTCCTACCCCCTGGGCCTGTGCTCACCATCCTCCGGCCATCTCCGGCCACCTCCGACTGTTCAAGCAAGGTCTGTGACCTTTAGGGTTTAAACCAGCGATATTTGAGGTTTTTTCTTATCTTTCTGGGTTCTCTTTGAAACCCTAAATGCTTAAAACTCCCCGATTCTTTTAGATCTATGATAGATCTGTATATATTTCAAGCTATTTCGTTGTTTTTCTCAAAGATTCTCCGGTTTTCTCTAAAACGACTCTCTATTTTTCAACTAGGGTTTCGTGACCCCTTTTCAAAAAAACTCTTTCTCTTCTGATTTTCTGTACTAATCCATGATTCTCAGTATACTTTAAACATTTGATTAAGTATTTTCTCTTTACCTGAGTTATTCTGTTAAACCCCCCCAATTTTTTAGGGTTCAGAGTTCGTCTTGGTTGCTATGTGTAGTTGATCTGTATGTTTCTCATAAACATCCTATGATTATGTGATTTTTACTTATGTTTGCTTGTTAAGGTTTCTGGTTCGATTATTCCTATCTATATCATGCCTTATACGAAACCCTAACTCTTATTTTGATATTGTTCTCCTGGTCCTGGTTCTTGTTTATTACTTGCTCATTCACATAGTGTTATGATAAATCAGTGCTATCTTCTTCTTTTTTAAATCTCTGAAGTTCCATGACTAATACTTCACTGATCTTGCATGACTTCGAGAATTTTCCTTAGAACTGTGTATTTTTCCTTGGAACTCTTTACCGATTTTTGCATATTTGTATGACGTTTGCCTTATTTGATAACTGATTCCCTGTGATTTTAAGGGATCTCTTACTGATTTTCAGAATTATTTTCTACCTTATGTTATGTATAAGTATGCTGTCAATTAATTATATACTTTCCTTAATTAACATATTTTGTACCTAGCCTTAATCACATGCCCTGTCCTTTACTACTCTTTGCACGATTAAAATCAGTCTTTCAATTAGCTCCCTTTCCTTATTTACCATTGTGATATCTGTTTGAACTGTGACTCCTTAATTGTGGGGAGTACTTGTATTGATTGGATCCTATTGTGTTTATTTCTATAATTATATACACTTTACTCGATTCCTTTCCTTATATTGCCACTACTTGTTACCGTTTGGGTATGATTCCTTAACTAAAGGAAGTCTGTATACTTAATTGATTCTAATTGATGTTTATTTCCAGAATTGCTGCTGAACTATTATTTTTACCTTATTCCTCTTCCTGCTTTTCAAAACTATATATACTCTATTCATTCATTAGCAAACACAGGAACACATACCTTGTTCTACTTTCTATTGCTCACACATACATTCTATTGCTCCTATTGATTGTCTATTGTTACTAGTCGGCTGAAAGCCAAGACTACTTGTTCTGTTTACTTATTCCTTACTCTGTACTTGCTATCTTCAACTGGTATGTTTCTAATTTATACTTGAAGTCCCCAACACAACATGTTTCTCTGGTTACTACGATTCATCCTGTTTCTGATCTTCTTTTACTTATGGCTGTGTTGTCCTACTTGCAACTAATTGGGTACTATGTTGTTTAGTTCCTGATATCCCCTCCCTTATAGCCTCAGCATATGATCCCTAGGATACTATAATTGCATTGCATGTTACTTAACACGTGCTATACTCTGAATTGTTTCCTTAAACCTATGTGTAATTATGTCCTACCCTCTCCCAGTACTCCCTCTAATCTGATTCTGTGTTGGTTTGAAACCATGATTGATCCTATACTCTAAGCATTTCTGATTGTGTGACCATGTCTAGCTAATATTCCTAAGTTTGTGTCCTACTACCCTACCAATTGCAAGACTTCTTCCTGTTATGTGTTCATCATGTTATGTGCTCTATGTATCCCAATCCCCATTGCCCCTGTATGGAGATTTGTGTTGCTGAACCTATCTCGGTTCTGTGAGTGTTACTGAATCTGTTTAGCTCCATGTTCGAGCTGCTTATTGCCTTACTCTTCTCAATTCTGTTTTACTGGATAACTCCCTCTTATTTTTAAAACTATTTCAAACAAGTCCCTTTTAACATTGTTTTCTACTAAAAATCTTTTTCAAACCTATCTCCTGCACTTCAATTGATTCCTAGACCTTTAAGTTCTGCCCCCTCAGTGTGAGCACTGCTTTGGGACCCTTGAGCTCCCTATGAACTCTGACACACTGAGGTTGGTACTTCCACATTGCACAGGTTCCATTCTTGGTTACCAAGTCTGGGTGTGAGCATTGCCCGGGAGCCCTTGAGGTCCTTAGGGAACTTTGACACGCCCAAAATGTGAAAAGGCTATGAAACACCATATGGCATAAGGCTTAGAGGATTTGGGCCTAAGTGAAGGCTCTCTATAGAATAATTTCTTATTTTCTTTCTATTTGGTTATGTAATTCATGGTTCCTAGCCTGTAATAATTTGTAAACAACTCATGGGGGCTGGATAGTGAAATGAGAGGGGTAACCATGCATGCTTAGCTATTACAAGGGTAGAAACCATGCTTAGGCTTTTATTTCCTATCTGCGCAATAGAGATCCTGTGTAGGTCCATATGTTCATGCATTAGAGATCCTGCTTCTTAGGTTTCATACTTGTTGTCCAGCATGCTCACTTTCTTAGAAAAATCCTGCTAACAAATGATGTTTTCTACTTTCACTGCCATGTACGCTTAGAAATCCTACTTTTAGGCTAAATAACATTAATGAACATGTTATTTTTCATCTCCTGAAACTATGTTTAAACATTAAAATATTGACGCTTAGAAATCCTGTTTTAAGATAAAACAACGCTAATAAACAAGTATCCTCTGAAATTAGGATTGTGATTACTGTTCATCTAGAAATCATGTTTGAAGGTCCTGCATATGCATCATCTTGCATTTAGAAACCATGTTTAGGAATTCTGTGTGTGCATCCTTTCCTGTGCATTAGACACCATGTTATAGGGCCCTAATCACTCTACTACACTTATCTTAAATACTGATGTATAAAGGGTATAAACAACCCCACTCAATTTTCTCTAAAAAATAACTGGTAATGGCTTCTGTGTTTTGAATAACCTAGAACAACATGTTTAGGTAAAATTCACAACAGTTCCATTAAGGATTCTGGTAATTAATGTGTACTGCCCCACGCCTAGGAAAGCCTTAGGTGATAAAATCTTAAAAACTGAAAAACTGAAAAACTGCCTCCTTTATGTGTACTGCTTAATGTTAACAGTCTCCTCCAATCAGTAGGCAAACTGATTAGGAATTTCAAGCTATAGCAAAACTGCCTGTTTATTCTCTAAACTCACCTAGACACCATGTCTTAGGACCTCCATAAATATTGCCCTTATATGTGTTTGAGTCGTGCTAATTATGTGCATAACCTGTGGAGGTAAACTTGAGCCTTTTGTATGCTCCTATCTGTTTCCCATTTGCTGCAGTCCTAAATGTTCTTATTTTTCGCTCTAGAATTTTACCTTTAAACTTGAGGGTCTGCCTAGTACCTCCCTTTTAGGATTGTAGTCCTAACATTCTCCGGGACTGATAGGATGGGAGGGGTAATAGCACACAATAGAGTTCGTGACTAACACATGCTTTACTTACCTTCGCGGAGGGGGGGAGGGAAGGGTAGAATATGGATATGATGACCGATGCGCTAATAACACGTGTAGCCCCTCTTCGAGGAGTGTCTATCGGTTATCACATTGATGTGATCCATATTATTTCAAACATAGGACACCTTTCCTTTAAATGTTATATTATAATCCTTTTCAAAACTTAGTCATTTTATAACTATTTTCCCAAACACTTGTTTGCTTAATATTTGAGATCCCCTCTTACTTGAGCCCCTTACTTGTTATTTGCTAATTGTACAAATTCAAGAAAACTATTTGGCCGGGAACCATACTTGTGGATCTTGAGGGGTGCCTAACAACTTTCCCTTGGGATAATTTCAAGCCCTTACCCAATCTCTGGTTAGCAACATAGTTGTAATCGAACCCTTTAGGTGCCCTAACGCACCGTTAAAATCATTAGGTGGCGACTCTCCAAATATGCAAACCCCCCTTCCCAAAAGGAAAGAGTTGCGTCTACCCAAATGTCCTGCACCCGGTCTCTCCGCGAGGGGAAAAAGGGGAGCGCGACAACATGGCGACTCTGCTGGGGATTATAGGCTTTTACCATTGCAAATTATTTCGTGAATTTGTGCTTTTATTTGTTTAAATACTTTCACCCTTTCCTCTTCCCTGCTACGTGCAATTAGTTGTTTATTTCTTTCAGGTATTTATTTCACAAAACGAAACTGACATGTCTCTTTGTTTTCCTTTTTAACCGCTTTAAATCATAACTGTTGTATTTACCGCTTTCCCTTAACGTGCAAATACATGACAATTTGTTTTAATACTTATTATTGCATAACCATGCTCAACATCATACTCTACTCGTGCCAAACAAATACTATAGCAACGCTTGATGAGTGGTTTCACTCTTCCTATATTATTACCCCCTAAATTCGGAAAGGCTTATTTGTGGTAAAACTAGTCGATCAGCGGTGCAGTCGACGGTTCCGTGCCTTTCCCCTTTGAGTTGTCCGCTCAAGGGTACCAGTCTAAAACCCCATAGAAGCATTACTCTATTGTATTGATTGCATGCATCATGGTCAAACCTAGTCAAGCTAAAAGTGTCGTCCGCACGATAGCTTTTAAGACAGCCTTATCCAAAAGTCCATCGGGTTTCCCTAAACTCAAACGGACATCATCACGCTCTGTGCATTTATTTGGAGAACTAAATTCTTCCTGCTAATTATTGATGTTAAATAGTCGAGTCCAGTGGGGGTAAGGACCTAACCATATTTTCTTTGCAGAAGTATGAGGCACGAAGTCCCCAGATTCGGTATGGTCTCCAACATCCACCCAAGACTGTTGAGTTGGTGGGAAGATCTACACTCTAGCGACAAAGCTATCGTTAGGAAACACCTGGGCAAACTACTGTCTCTCCTAGAAATCCAACCTAACAAAATGATAATAGAGGCTGCTACTTTTTTTGGGACTGTGAGAGGTCCGTGTTTCGCTTCGGGAACACTGAAATGATGCCTTTGATGGAAGAGATGGGAGGACTGGCTAACCTAGTGTGGGAAACTTCGGGGTTGCTGATGCCCGAAAACCGCACAGGCAAAGGTTTCCTTAAGATGATGGGTCTGAAGAAGAATGCAGAATTAGTGTGCTTGAAGGAGTCGTACATTCCTTTTGACTATCTGTACGAGAGGTACAACCACATCAAATCATACCATACCTACCATGATGAATTTGCTATCACCTCCCTGGGACACATCCATCGCCGAGTGTTCGTCTTCGTGGTTTGCTTCTTGGGTTTGATTGTGTTTCCAATGAAGAAAGAAAGAATCCATACCAGACTGGCCATAGTGACTAAGACCCTAATGGAAGGGGTAGATGGGCAAAACTTCTGCATTGTGCCCATGATCATTGCAGACATATATCGGGCCTTGGAAATGTGTCAACGAGGAGCAAAAAATTTCGAAGGTTGCAATTTATTACTTCAACTCTGGCTCATGGAACATCTCCAAATAGGTGAATACAGACAAGACATTCATCGAAGGATCCGGGATGACCACATCTCTTTCTATCACCCGAAGCGAATGAATTACATCCCCGATATGTTCGCTCAACCTGAGAATGCCGAAGGATGGGTTGAGCTATTTGATAATCTGGCTGAAGAACAGGCTCAATGGATGTTTGAGTGGTTTTTGACAGATGAGTTCATCATCCGATCCCGATATGAACCGTTTCTAATACTGATTGGTTTAAAGGGGACATACCTTTATGTCCCTCTTCGAGTTATGAGGCAAGCGGGCAGGAAGCAAGTCATACCCAGGGTCGACAAAATGAACCATCTTCGAGCAGACTTTCAAAATATGACAGTCCTCACAAGTGCCAAGCTCAGCACCTATGGCACTGCAAGATTATACTTGAGAAAGACACCATCGAGCCAAACAGGTATCATGCCGGTTGTACCCCTTTCTATCTTGGTTGGTTAGAAGAGGATTTGAGTGGTCAGAGCAAGCCACGGTACGTCCGAGGCCACATGGTTATAGATGAAAAGGCTGAAGCACAAGTCAAGTTCAACCAACTGCGCAAAAGGATCCGCGAATGTGAGGATGATCATCACAAAATACATGAGTCTAACAAGAAGCTGATCGAGGAGTGGAAAGACATGGCTGTCAGCACCAACAAGAGGTTAGGATACTTAGAACGAGGTATAGTCGAGCTGGAGGAGAAGTTCATCAAAAGGGTCGAAGACTGCCAAAGGGCTGAAGGAACTGAAGGGGGACATCTAGACAGAGCATACCTGTTGCTGGGACTTCGCGAGCTGGGAAAGCTGTTCGAGGGAAGCAAGAATGCCGAGTCTGGGGAAGGTCCTTCTGGGACCAAGTAGATAGGAATGTATTTCTTTTACTTTATCAATGTAATAAGGCCAATGGCCATTAGTGACCTTTACTTCCTGTTTATTTTGTGTCATTTTGGGATTCGCCTATTCCTTATCAATAAAATGAGGCATTTAGGATTTTGAGTTCTCCAAATCAATTTGTCTCTAGGTCTACCTCGGGCACAAAAGAGGTCCCCAAATTAGGACGCACTTTACATTCCCGCACTATGTGTTTAAATACTGCAATACTTTTTCATAATCCTCACTGACTTGGCTAATTTTTGTTTTTGTTTTGATTATTTTATTTATTCCCCTCCCCAAAAGTTGGTTCGTGCACTCTATCCAAAAGCCCTTCCATCCAGGCTGTTAGCAGAGGGGCATGCCTCAAGAATTGGACCGTTAGAACAGCCAGAGCCCGACGAGCCTCGGGGTAGCAAGGCTAAAACAAGTAGTGTTCATTGTCTTTTTACTAAAGGATTTTCTTTTTGCATTTTCAATTCCTGCAATAAGATATTCAATGTTCAAAACATTTATTCAATTTATCAAAAGCACTTTTAAGTTTTATGAATCAATATTTATTACTGTTGTTTTTCACTCACTACTTTATCTATACAACATTACTATTACTTGTCTTGATGAACCAATGATTGTGACATGCAACGAGACAACTGATACGCTCAATTTACACCTTAAAATAGGGTAAGCGATCGTTTTCAAATATAGTAACCCAACAAGGTTGAGGTCGAATCCCACAGAGAACAATATGAGGGCGTTTAGGAATGCTAGAGAATTATCACTTATCGTGCAGTGCCAAACAAATACGATTTTGGGTTTTTGATAATTGTTTATAACTAAATGCGAAAATATAAACTAACCTAGAAAGCAATTAAAATGATCGATGGCAACAAGTATCGATGCTTCGGGTATTACACTCGAGTAACGATCCAATGTATTTCACGATTTTACAAATATGAGCGGGTAATGTTAATTAGCCACGGATAACATTTCTTAATTAGCTTTTCCCAAAGACTAACAAGACTTCCTAATTGAATTATCCCTAACCCAATTAGGAGATTAAGCACTTCCGAGTTTGGCTACAAGTAGTTCAATCCTATCCCTAGGTAGAATCTATAAAATGAGGGTTAAATCCTCAAGTTCTTGTTAATTAATCTTTCCCAACCCCAAAAAATCTTTTCCAAAACTAGTTCGGAGTTAATGGGCGAGTTCTAGGGTTAGCTAATCCCTTTGGCAACATTAAAGAACAAGAATAATTAAAATAACAAACACCCACTTCACAAATATATGAAAATCATTCAATACATAAGCACAACAAGGTATTTAATCCACACTTTAAACATGAATATTCCCATAAACCATATTCAAGTGTTGGAAAAATACTACACACTTAGATATTCAATACAAAACAAGGAAATGAAGAAATAAACATAAATGGGTAAGAAATCCTTAACCACAATGGTGAAATCTTCAAGACCCAAGTGTGTGTGCAAAGCCCTAGATTCAAAACTTGTTCTTCTCTACTCAAAATATATTTACAAAACTCAAGATATGTCCAAAGATCTATATTATGAGATATCTATTTTTTCTCAAAGAGATGCCAAGATAAATCCTTTTATAGTGGGCAGGAAATTCGGGTGAAAAACAGAC